>JAAEAF010005867.1:0-23139 GCA_011037195.1 Triatoma infestans
AAATTCTTAGTTTGTAGTTTCTAATTTAGAATTGAATGTAGTGTTTATCTATTACTTTCTCTTACTCCTAGTAAGAGGAAGTATTGTAATCGAGTCAAATTTTGGATTTCGATTCTTCACCGGAAATATCCGTTTTGAAGACCCCTGAGTCCAAAAAATGGTTTTTAGAAAATGGTCTATGTTTCCATAGTTTTCCAATCATTTTATACCTGATCATGAGTGAAATGTATTGTATAAGTTTTGTTGTAACTTCCCAAAAAATGGATTTAATCATTTACTTAGCGTATGACATTAAAAATTAGACTATTTTTATTTAAAAAAAAATATATAAATAAATATAACAAAATAATAACTAGTAAAATATTGCAGACTGGTGGAAGAGCATGTTGAGAGCACATACAAGTTGAACCTGCCAGTGATTGTGGGGAATTGAGCAGCTGACGCAGGCCCTCGCTCGACACTAATCTCCGTAACCACGGGGTTTAGAAACAAGTGCTGCATGTGGAAGAATTAAGCTTATGCTTTGATATTTAATTTGAATGTACTATTATCCAATCTCCTATCTCAAGCATCAGGCCAGGTGATAGATATTACTTGGGCCTTATCAATAACACTAGATAATCAAGAACTATTGTTTAGCAAACATTGCGCTCTATCGAGCGTCTTATAAATCCAATTTACTTCAATTCAAAAAGATTTATGTATAATAATTCTCTAGTCTCTTATCTGATAATTCAACCGAACTATTGTCATTGGTAATCTACTTTGACCACAAAGCATTTAAATTGATTGATTAGTATATTATATGTGAATATATATATAAAAAAAATACAAATTATTTCGGAGATATTACATTATTTGTTTTATCGTCTTGAAACAGAGAGAAGAGAGGCTCTCTCTGGTTAACAGAGACTACTCTCTGACTTAGGCAGGCTAGAGTGGGAGAACCTGTGTATATAAGCCAGTGAGAATCTATCTAGAGGATATCTATCAGATTCAACCATACATCGCATCGTGTCATATCTCTACTCCCACGTTTTATACTATCAAAGTCATTATAAAGTCCAGTGCAGTTAGTGTAAACTTATAGCTACATTATAACAGTGTCTTCATACCTCGTTCATTCAATCAAACCTCATTTCTCTCCTCAACACCTCCATTATACGCAGCATAAAAATATCCATTCCCGGAGACCAAAGATCGATGGTAAAGGCAAAGATATAGAAACAGTCATAGCAACCTTTAAGATATACTGCCCATACTGCAAACAGCGTACCTGCAGCAGGAGGCTTTAGCTGCCATAGAGATGACTGCTAAGTATTCCCAGGTATTCAATTATATTCGGTCGTTAAATTCAATAGGTGAATGCCGAACCTCGGTCTAGAAACTCTCTGTGGTTTCTTTTGATATTGTTCCCCGAGCCCCAAAACCATAGACAATGAACAGAGAAAAGCCTCTCTTCGTACTCCTCTCTAAATTTCTCTTTAAAGGAACGGAATGCATTTCTCGTAGATTGCCTTCTTTTTTCTTGTCAATCTTCGCTGAATCCTGATCTGCATCGTTCAACTCATAACGGACTATCGGATTCCAGGATCAAGGCGGTTTTTCCTTTTTTTCAGAAGGCAACTATATCTGCTTCGTGGCAAATGAAGCCACATTCACCAAGTAACCCCATCAAGGTGTGTGTGCTTAATCCTGGAGCATCTGAGAAAAGTAATTTTTGTTTTAATATAACCTTTCTAAAAGAAATCTTCTATTCTGAGATAACTTTTTCACACAATTATTTTAAATTCAATTTTTGATTGATACAATTGCAGAAAAAAATCTAATATTTAATATACGAGCAAAACATTTTGTACAAATCTCGTCCAGCACTCGCTGATATTAGATAAATTTCCATTAACTAAAAACTAAATATTACATGCATATAGCTGGAGGGGGAACCATAAAAAATAAAAACGAAACAAGTATTCATGCAAAACTTTCTTCAAATCCAATCTATTTAAAGTAAAGAAATTCATATCAATATAAATAATTAGTTGAGATTAGACATTTATGATAATCATGCAAGGATAATGCTAATTGGCCAGATCTACAAAAGAAACCTTTTGCTTTAATTCAGTAAAGTTTTTTTTCGTTCGACGTTTCAGACACCTTTGGTGGAATTCACCAGGAATACATGAAAAATAAATTAAAAAAAAAGTGTATTATTACAAGTGAAATTTTCATAGTTTCTTTCTGTAATTTTATTTGCAATTTATTCATTTGTTTATTTAGTTCTTGATAAAAGTTCTTAGACCGGTAGAATAGCTACCATCAAATACTCCTCCGTTTTTATCGATTTGATCTAGAAACAAGATCTTTCAAATTTTAAAGATCAGTTCATGTTTTATGCCGCGATTAAATAATAATAACAATAAATAATAATAATAATCATCATAATAATAATATATAATAAATAATGTAATATAATAATTATAAATAGATTTTTTAATGCTAAATATTTTTGTTTAAATGTTTTTTCCAGGAGATCGAACACTGCTATTATCATGGTACAGTAAAGGATTACCCTGGAGCAACGGCCGCCTTTCATACGTGTAATGGTGTCTCCGGGGTTATACACGTGGGAAACGAAACTTTCGTTATTCATCCATTCTATGGTGGTGATCTTTCGGTAAGTTCTTACAAAAAATTTTATATTAAATCTATATAGTTCCTGATTTATTGTAAAGGTCTGAGATTTCAATAAAACAACAAAACAATTTGATTATAAAAACTAAAGACTATTATGTTAATGAAGATTCTCGACCGATCTAATAACAACTAAAGGAGATCTCGAGGAGCGGTCAATAAAATGTACACTTTTTTTTAAATCTTTTCCAACGTTTCGACAAATTTATTGTCTTCTTCAGGGATCTGTACAACAATCAAACCAAAAAGGAAAAATAATAATAGTAATCACCATAATCTAAATATAGATAATAATAATAAAGAAATAGTTTGGGACAATTATTAAATAGAAGACAAATAGAAGACAATTAAAACAAACACAAAAAAATTTTTAAACTACTTACAAAGATAAAAAAAATGTTAATCGGTGTTAGATACATTTTCCATAAAACACACTAAACTCAAATTATGTAATAAACAGAGGAGTTACTAATTATATGAGCTACATCATCAGAAATGAAGGTATGTGGTAGATGAAGAGGTTATTAAAAGGTAGTATTCGGGAGTGGGGAATGGAAAGAAAAAACCAGGTCTTATGATGGATGGGAATTTCCAGGACGGAGGTTTAGGATACTGTTGTAGATGATTGACAAGTTGTTTGTGTCCGTCTTATAATTGATTGAAGTTGTGTGTTTTTTTAATGTTTATCATTTCTAAAATGTTTCTTTTTTTCTTGTTAGTGTTGGTCGCAAGAATTGTAGGGTGTCATAGACAAAGTTGTGGTTAAGTTCAATATGATGTCTTGTGAGGGCGGTAGTCGTGTCGTTGTATTTTTTAACTTTGCAATCGTATTCGTGTTGGTATAGTCTTTTTTTTAAATACTGTGAAGTCTGTCCAATGTATGTGGCTGGGCATTGTTTACAGTCAATTTTGTAAATTAAATCAGAACGTTGAGTAATAGGAGTCGAATCTTTAAGTCTAGTAAACATCTTTTGACCAGTATTGGAACTTCTGTGTGCCACAGAGATGTTGTAAGTCCGAAAGATTTTTGTAATTTTTTCGGATAGATTTTTAATGTAAGGAATGGAGATATAAGTGCAAGGTGATTGTGAGGAATGTGTAGGAGACTGTAATCTAGTTATGCTGGTGTTATTGAAGATAAAGTGATTAGTGACTTCTGTAAGGATATTTTGTATAATATGGGTGAGATAGCTATTATTTTTAAATATGGTGGTAAGTAATAGTTTGTTTTGGTCGTGGAAACTGGGATGACTAAGAGATAATACACGCCTTGTAAAGGAACAGATGAAGTTTATTTTTTGAAGATAAGGATGGTGAGAATGAAAGTGTAGCAAGCGGTCAGATCGAATGGACTTCATGTACCAATTAGTCACAAGAGAGCCATCGTTAGAACGGATATTGGTCATATCAAGAAAAATGATTTGTTATCATTTACAATTTCATAAGTAAAGTGAAGTCTCGGATGGAAGGAATTGAAGATATTAAGGATTTTGGAAATCTGAGTGTTAGGAACAGCAGTTAGACAATCGTCAACATATTTGAAGAAAAAAGGGGTATTAAACGGTAATTTTGCTAGTGAATATTCAATTAATTGAGTCATAATGATGTCAGCCAAAATTGGTCCAAGACTGCTACCCATTGCAGAACCAAAGATTTGTTTGTAAAACTGTTGTTTATATTGAAAATAACCCGAGTTACAACAGTGAGTTAATGTGGAAATAAAGGTCTGGAGAGGAATTTTTGAATAATCTTGAATTAGATGGAATTTGCTTTTTATGATATCAATAGTTTCTTGAATAGGAATATTAGTAAAAAGAGAGGACACATGAATGTCCATCACACATGAAATTCCATCTAATTCAAGATTATTCAAAAATTCCTCTCCAGACCTTTATTTCCACATTAACTCACTGTTGTAACTCGGGTTATTTTCAATATAAACAACAGTTTTACAAACAAATCTTTGGTTCTGCAATGGGTAGCAGTCTTGGACCAATTTTGGCTGACATCATTATGACTGAATTAATTGAACATTCCCTAGCAAAATTACCGTTTAAAACCCCCTTTTTCTTCAAATATGTTGACGATTGTCTAACTGCTGTTCCTAACACTCAGATTTCTACAATCCTTAATATCTTCAATTCCTTCCATCCGAGACTTCAGTTTACTTATGAAATTGAAAATGATAATAAAATCAATTTTCTTGATATGACCATTATCCGTTCTAACGATGGCTCTCTTGTGACTAATTGGTACATGAAGTCCATTCGATCTGACCGCTTCCTACACTTTCATTCTCACCATCCTTATCTTCAAAAAATAAACTTCATCCGTTCCTTTACAAGGCGTGTATTATCTCTTAGTCATCCCAGTTTCCATGACCAAAACAAACTATTACTTACCACCATATTTAAAAATAATAGCTATCCCACCCATATTATAAAAAATATCCTTACAGAAGTAACTAATCACTTTACCTCCAATAACACCAACATAACTAGATTACAGTCTCCCACACATTCCTCACAATCACCTTGCACTTATATCTCCATTCCTTACATTAAAAATCTATCCGAAAAAATTGCAAAAATCTTTCGGATTACAACATCTCTGTGGCACACAGAAGTTCCAATACTTGTCAAAAGATGTTTACTAGACTTCAAGATTCGATTCCTATTACTCAACGTTCTGATTTAATTTACAAAATTGACTGTAAACAATGCCCAGCCACATACATTGGACAGACTTCACAGTATTAAAAAAAAAGACTATACCAACACGAATACGATTGCAAAGTTAAAAAATACAACAACACGACTACCGCCCTCACAAGACATCATATTGAACTTAACCACAACTTTGACTATGACAACCCTACAATTCTTGCGACCAACACTAACAAGAAAAAAAGAAACATTTTAGAAATGATAAACATTAAAAAACACACCACTTCAATCAATTATAGGACGGACACAAACAACTTGTCAATCATCTACAACAGTATCCTAAACCCCCGTCCTGGAAATTCCCATCCATCATAAGACTTGGTTTTTCCTTTCCATCCCCCACTCCCGAATACTACCTTCTAATAACCTCTTCAACTACCACATACCTTCATTTCTGATGATGTAGCTCATATAGTTAGTAACTCTCTCTGTTTATTACATAATTTGAGTTTAGTTTGTTTTATGGAAAATATATCCAACACCGATTAACATTTTTTTTATCTTTGTAAGTAGTTTTAAAAATTTTGTTGTTTGTTTTGTTTTGTATTTGTCTTCTATTTAATAATTGTCCCAAACTATTTCTTTATTATTATTATCTATATTTAGATTATGGTGATTACTATTATTATTATTCCTTTTTGTTTGATTGTTGTACAGATCCCTGAAGAAGACAATAAATTTGTCGAAACGTTGGAAAAGATTTAAAAAAAAGTGTACATTTTATTGACCGCTCCTCGAGATCTCCTTTAGTTAAAGACTATTATTATATTCATAATTATTATAAACTTGTAGTTTCAAATTTCAAAACATTTAAAACAAAGTAAGAGTATTTTGGTTCCTATTTTAGGTTTTCCTTTCTGATAGAATATTAAAGACTTCTATTTTTGATCATTCTTACAGTATCAGATGTTTTTTAGTGAAAATTGTTATCATCTGGTTGATATCTGATAATATTATCTTAGGTGTTCATGGTTTGTCACGGAAATGGTTCTGTGCTGCAATCTATTTTTGTGAATTATATATGGTTAATTATTTAAGTTACCTTAACATATAATATATATCATAGAGACATTTTCCGTGATAGCAGCCTGCTTCATTTTGTGGTCATCGACCGGTTTCGGGCGTTCGCCCATCTTCAGGATGCGTTTTTCAACACAGTGTGACAACACACACTTGCACAGAGCAAATTCAGTTTTACACACTGACACTGTGCTCTGAAATTTGCTCTGTGCAAGTGTGTGTTGTCATACTGTCTGAAAAACGCATCCTGAAGATGGACGAACGCCCGAAACCGGTCGATGGCCACAAAATGAAGCAGGCTGCTACCACGGAAAATGTCTCTGATGCTTTCCAGTTCTGCGAAACCAACACCGCCACAACAATATATCATAGACATAATACAATGGCCGATACCTTCTCTTACAGCAGTAAGAGGTGTAGTGGAAGAAGGAAATGGAAAAATTGAAATAATTTTGGAAAATATTTTAGTGAATTTAACTTAAAGTGTATTTTATTTATTTATTTATTTATTTCATTAACAAACAGCCTATGACTGCCTATTGTGGTTGAAGTCATAACATGTATTAAATTTTTACATTAAACTAAATAATGTTAACATTTCAAAACCCAACAATATATATATTTAAAATAGAGATGTAACAATAACAATATAAATATATATAAAACATAGTTTGTTTACAGAGGTAAAACTTCATTTAATTTCATTTAATAATGTTTTGAAATATGGCAATTTGACTGAGAAATCCAAATTATTATTGATGTGCTCATTCCATCCCTGGCATATTCTTGACAGAATGTTCATGTGAAAGAATAGGTTTGTGCTATGATGAGGAACTGCAAACGTATAGGAATATCTTAAGAGGATTGGAGGTACATGGATGGGGATGTCAGCCAGAAGTTCAGAACAGTCGATTGTATTGTTGATCAGTTTATAAAGGAATAACAGATCAGTCTTCACTCTCCTTATTTCTAAGGAATCAATGTCTAATTTAACGTGGGGGAACTTCCTTATGTAATATTTGACAAATCACCCTTGTATAGATTCCAGTCTATCAACGTCGCTCTTTGTATATTCTAAAATACTTCCAACATATGACGTATAGACCACCAAAATTATTGCTTTAGGGTCTTCGAGCTCTCTTGTTTTCCCGGAACACAAACCCCAGCATCCTGGAAGCTTTTTGCTCCATGTGCAATGAAATGAACTTAGATATCCCTAGACAAAGAACCAAGGTACAAGACACCGTTACAAGTGAGGTCGGAGAACTCGGCCATTCTTTGTGTTTTAACCCCTTCTAGAAATCAAAAAATATAAAGGGCAGGTTTTAACTATCCAAAAAAGCGCATTATTTCATCAGTCTATTTCAAAGCATTCAACCAGTAACATTCGTTGCATTCACAAAGTCACTCTCTCATTTTAAATTCAGTGTGCCAATAAGTGTTTAACTTGAAAACATTTGTGTTTAAGAATATTTAAGTTCAAGAGTTTCTATATATTTATAAGCTTATTATTATAAAGTATTAAAATTCAATTAGAGATAATATATTTTAAAACAGTGACTTCTTACTTATTTCTTAATACTTCTCTCTTCTCTAAAACTTACACACTCATGAGCTCTTTCAATACCGGTCGAGCTACACTACAACACACTATACATTTCAATCCCAACACAATACAGAGGCAATAAAAAAAAGTAAAATGACGCAAAGATTCGAAATGAGATGTTATTTTTTTATGATAAGATTTATTGCGGTTGCTTGAATATTCAAGTCGCTATTTTTTTTTTTTTCAAATACTGTTTCTTCTCTTACACATAAAGTGTAATATCTACTTACATAAAATACACAATAAACATTCAAAATGTAAATTACAGCCACAATATTATTCCTTCATTGCGTATTATGTAAAAGCCATTTTGAGCGAGCGACATTTAATCATAATATAACGGGGGGGGGAGAATATGCGTTCACATTGATATCTGAGCCTTTAATGAGGACCAATTAAGCATCGTATTAATATAGGATTTTGACTTAATGAACCCACTTATCAATTAGTAAATTCATTGCAATTACATAATTACAGCTATTAAATGAATGATTAATAATCTTCTATTAACAGTGTAATTTATTACTATTATATTACTTTTTTTATTTTTTTTTTTAATTTCACTTACTTCTATCTAGTAAGAGAAAGTATTGTAAGCGTGTCAAATTTTAGATCGAGTTTTCACCGGAAATATCCGTTTTGAGGTCCCCTGAGTCCAAAAAAGTGGTTTTTAGCAAATGGTCTGTGTATGTGTGTGTGTGTGCGTGTGAATATATATTTGAACACTATAACTCAAAAACGAAAAATCGCAGAAAGTTGAAACTTGATATTCCGTTTAGTTATCACCATGGGGGATCTGACTTT
Organism: Triatoma infestans; assembly: GCA_011037195.1. NCBI lineage: Eukaryota > Metazoa > Arthropoda > Insecta > Hemiptera > Reduviidae > Triatoma > Triatoma infestans. The sequence continues at coordinate 8,848 of JAAEAF010005867.1, forward strand.
ATCTTATCTGTCAAAATTCCTCAACCGAAAGTACCACTTTACTAGTTGTTTTTTTTTACTTTTTTGCGTTTTTCTCAAAAATGGCTCCGATAATTTTCTTCAAATTTAGTATATCAACTACGCATACAAAGGTCTATCACTTTTATTTGAAACATTTTCTGGGAAAATTCATTTAAGGGAAGTTATGGGGGAGAGGTGGGGTTAGGTTTACATCTAAAGTGCTATCATAGTTGATTATACAATTTTATCATGCAAACAAAATTAATTAGAAATAAATAGATGGCTAAAATTCCGAGTTCGAAGAAAATTAGTAAGCCGGAAGTGCGCTTTTACTGAACAGTTTTTTCAGTTTTCGGCGAAAATTTGGTACACATAACATTTGTCATAATTTTGAGAATTGGAGTAAGAGAAAGTTGTGTGTGTGTTTCACACCAGATTTTTTACTTTCTCTTACTTCTATCTAGTAAGAGAAAGTATTGTAAGTGTTCAAATTTTCGATATTGTGTTTTCACCGGAAATATCCGTTTTGAGGTCCCCAGAGACCATAAAAGTAGTGTGTGTGCGTGTGTATGTATGTATGTGAACAGTATAGCTCAAAAACGAAAAAGCGCAGAAAGTTCAAACTTGATATTCCATTTAGCTATCACCATGGGGATCCGACAGTACGTTATACGTCAAAATTCCTCAACCGGAAATACCACTTTACTGATTTTTTTTTTTTCACTTTTTTGCAATTTTCTCAAAAAATGGTTCCAACGATTTAATGGCACTTATAAATGGAATATGGAGATCGGAATGTATTGTCAGGTTAGAAACGTAAAACATTGGTTTTATACAACGGAGTATTTTGGATTTTAGGGTTTGGAGGCGGTGGATATTGGAACGCTTGGTTGAGCCCTATAACTTGAATCCGCAAATCCAAATTGGTTTTAATAGTAGATTGCAGATAAGTACTTTGTTATTTAAAGTTAGTTTTGAGCGTCTAGTCCAGTAGTCGCTTGAGTAGGCGTTAACTTTTTTTTTTTTTTTTACTTCGTTTCGTTTCAGTCTTGTACTGCGTTCCATGTCAGGCGTTTGTCTATATAGAGTCCTAGATATTTAATTGTATCAACGCATGGTAATAAGATGTGGTTCATATGAAATGGGGGGGATGTAATGGCATCCAGCAGAGAGAAGAGAGGCTCTCTCTGCTTAACAGAGACTACTCTCTGACTTAGGCAGCCTAGAGTGGAAGAACCTGTGTTTATAAGCCAGTGAGAATCTGTCTAGATCTATCTATCAGGTTCAACCATACATCGCATCGTGTCATATCTCTACTCCCACCTTTTATTCTATCAGTTTCATTATAAAGTCCAGTGCAGTTAGTGTAAACTTATAGCTACATACATATGCATATCTCGTTCATTCAATCAAACCTAATTTCTCTCTTCAACAACTCCATTATAGGGGACAAATGGCACGTTTTTGTTTTTTTTTGTTTGAACGTTATATTTTTGCTTTTTTTTTTGGACATTAACCTTCATTCTCCATCTACAAAACCATTTCTCTAGGGATTGCAAATGTTGCTGAAGGTTACGTGTGCTTAGGACAGGATCGGGATGTGGGGGGGAAAAAGGATGGCTGTGTCATCTGTGAATAAATAAAATTAATTAGAAATAAATTGATTGCCAAAATTTACGAGTTTCCAAAGAAAATTAGTAAACCGGAAGTGCGTTTTTTTAAAAAACAGTTTTTTTTTTCAGTTTTGTGTGATTTTTGAAAACTTGAATAAGAGAAAGTTGTGTGAGTGTTTCACATCAGATCTTTATTCTTTTTTTTTTATTTAAAAATCAAAAAATTCAAATTCTACAATGCAAAGTAATGCGTAAAAGTTTGTTAAATGCTTGATGAAAAATTAAGATAAAAATAACATTTTAATTTATATGGGATTTAAAGTAGAAGTAACACTTGGTTTAACTTGGATGCCATCAATAAATTCTACTTGGCTTAATCCCAGTACTTATTTCTTTTGGTTTGCTCTTGTAATTGATATTATATTTTTAATTAAATCATCCTAAATAGGTGGAAAATGAATGGTACTAAAGAAAAAATTCAGTGACAATATGTTTAGATAGAAATATATTATAAACATGTTTGTTGAATTATCAAATAGTCTCCCTTTCATCGTCACACATTCCCCCTATTATCCTTTTCAATGATATGAAAACGAAGTATACAAAAGTATTGTGATAACAGGCGTGAAAACCAATTGGACTGTAAAGACAATGTCATCAGATTCCATGAACACTTTTTTTCTACAATAAAATGTAACAGCCCCTAAAAGCATTTTTACACAATTGTCACAATACAATCCTTACCGTCTACTAACCAATTATATGGTGGAAATGATAGGCTAGCCTTTAACACTTTGTTGTTTTCATCTTGCAATCTTTTGTATGCGCTCGCGCGTGTGTATGTGTGTGTGTGTGTGTGTGTATGTGTGTGTGTGTGTAAGAAATATTTCTTTATCATTACTATATCATTTTTATTTATTAATTTTTTTTTTTTTTACTTTTTCTAATTGCAGTTAGAGGAAGTATTGTAAATCGTGTCAAAAACTTCGATATCAAATTTTCACCGGAAGTATACACGTTTTGAAGTCCTCTGAGTCCAAAAAAAAAAATTGTGTGTTGTGCTTATGTTGAAAACGGAAAAACTCTCAGAAACTTCAAGATTGAAGTTCATTCGGGGGATAGGGGGAATTTCCATGATACCCTGCTTCTTTTTGTGATAATCGACCTGGTTTCGGGCGTTTGCCCATCATTAGGATGTTTTTTTTTTTTTGTCAAACAGTGTGATAACATAGACTTGCATAGAGCAAATTTAGTTCAGTTTATTTGCATTCAGAATTTTGTTTAGTTCAGTCAATTTAATTAAGTTGAACTAAATTTGCTTTTTTGTAAGTCTGTTATCACACTGTTTGACAAAAAGCACCCACCCTAATGATGGGCGAACGCCCGAAACCGGCTCGATTATCACAAAAAGAAGCAGGGATATCATGGAAAATATCTCTGATGCTTTTCCAGCTCTGCAGAACCAATCACAACACTTAACAATATTCCTTGTGAGTATCACCATGGGATCTGGACAGAAGCGTATTTGTGAAAATTCTTCAACCAGAAAGCATCTCTTTACTTGAAAAAATTCTTAAATAAAAGGCTTCAACGATTTTCTTTAAACTGGGTATATCGGCTACACATACAAATAGATACTACTTTTATCTGAAACATTTCTCCGGCAAATGCCATCATTTAACCATCTTTTAAGGTGGTTTTTGGGAGAGTGGGCGGGGAGTTATGTTTTCCTCTAAAGTGCTATTTTAATTTATTATACAATTCTGTCATGTAAATAATATTAATTAGAATTAAATATGTTACTAAAATTCTACGATTAAGGAAAATCGATTGACCGGAAGCGCGTTTTTGCGGGAAGTTATTTCAGTTTTCTACGATTTTATCCATAAAAACATCGACGGGATTTCGTTAAATATGTTACACTAACCATGAATAAAAAATACATGCGTGGAACAAGAAGAGGGTCTAGTAACATTGGCACTATAGCCCTAGATTAGAAACGGAGGAGGGGAGCGAGCCTCATTCCACTGCGACCTGCAAGTCGAGGTCTATTGTGGATCCCCTTGAATTATAGCACAACCCCCAGCTTTGCCCTCCTAACAATCCTAGCAAAGCTGAGAGCGGCTCCGTCATGAAGCTTCTAGCTTCGGGATTGCCTGTCCCCAATTGAAGAAACCTAACCCTCGCCAGGCCAGCGCACTCACAATGGATGTGCGCCGGGGTTTCTTCCTCTTCCTCACAGAATCGGCATACCGCACTATCCGCAAGTTGTAGATGGTGCATGTGTCTGTTCAGCCTACAATGCCCTGTTAGTAGACCCACAATTAGCCTTATATCCTTTCGGGTATGGCTGAGTAGATCTCTGGTAAATTTAGGCAAATGTCTTTTGATGAAGAGCTTTGCTGCCTCTGTCCTGGTGTTCTCTCCCACCAACGCAGACGCTGTTCTTCTATCCAACCCCTGATAGAAGTTTGAATGAGGCTCCTGGACATGCCGCAGAAAGGTTCAGGGCCTATAAAGGTATCCTGCAAACCCTCCCTTGCTAGGGCATCCGCCCTCTCATTGCCCAGAAACCCCGCATGTCCCCGGCCCCAGGCGAGTGTCAGTTTATTCCGAATTCCCACCTCGGTGAGGGCAAATAGGCTATCTCACATTAGTCTTGAGACTATTTGGTGTGAGGAAAGTGCCTTCAGGGCTGCCTGACTGTCGGAGTATATGGCCCCTCTTCTACCCACTGTATTTTGCCTTATAATCTCCCTAGCGCAGAGTTGCAACTAGTATAACCTCACTATAGCCCTAGGTAAGCATTCTTTTGAGGAAGTGAGTAGATTTAAATACCTTGGTAGTATTATTACTAACAAAAATGAAATGTCTGAAGAAATAAAAGCTCGTATTACTAGTGGAAGTAGATGCTTCTGGGCTCTACAGAAAGTCTTACGCTATAAAGCACTGTCAATAAAAGGGAAGGTCGTTATATATAAGACCGTATTAAGGCCAACGTATGGTTATGAATCGTGGACTCTGACAAAGGCTGATGAAAATATCCTCAGTGTATGGAGAGAAAGATACTGAGGAGAATTTTCAGATCTATAAGGGAAGGTGACAGGTGGAGAATCAGGACCAACCAATAGCTGAAGAAGTTGTATAAAGACCAAGATTTGGACGCCTGAAGTGGTTGGATCATTTGGAAAGAATGGATAGTGCCGCATTGTAAAGAGACTCCATGATGGACATCCTGGAGGAGCGAGAAAGAGAGGAAGACCGAGAATAAGATGGATGGATTTACGGTCTTTAGGAGTGAGAAGATGGAGAAGGAGTGTCACAGGATAAATCGGAATGGCAGGAAATTGTAAAGGAGACCAAGGCCTTACAAGGGCTGTAGTGCCAGGAAAGAAGAAACCATGAATAAAAAGGATCTATCACTTTTATTTCAAGAACTTTTTTTTGAGAATGTTCAATTTGAAGAAGTTTTGGTGGCGGGGGGGGAGTCTTTTCTTAATGACCAGCTTCTTGATCTCAATACATTGTTGTAATGAATCCATTTTCCATCTCCCGTAACTATACGATCCAAAAATGGATCACGATTTTTTGTCTCTCTAGGAGTGTACGGAGCAAGCAGCGATACAGGACATTTTGTTTTCTTCGCTAAGAAGGTGTGCGACGCAAAAATCAAGCTTGGAAACTATTTTAAGTGACGAAATGCTGCTGATATCCCACAGCTTAGCCTTCTAGCGGTCTCCAGAGAGTTGTTCTTCGTGAATTTTCGGTTATCAACTCTTGAACAGACACATTATCAACTTCGTTAGGGCGACCAGACCTTGGTCTTCCAAGTCTCGAAATTTCCATGCCGAAATTTTGCAAATTTCCCAAATTTCCGTTTCTTTTTTTTTTTGTTTAGAATGAGAATCACCCCCTTAAACATCTCGCATATTTTTTAAATATAGTCGGCAAATTTGAACTATTCCAAAACTCATACAGCATAATATGTCTAAAATGCATGTTTTCATGCATTCATGAATTTTAATTTTAAATCACCCAGTAAAAGTGTTGAATTTTCAACTGATTTAGTTCCACAACAAAGTTCTCTGACATCAAGGTTTTTGTTCATATGAATGAGATTAATTATCTTTATATTATTAGCAAAAGTTAAGGGATTAAAATCCTATTAGAACTGCGTGGCAAAACTTTTGCAATGACTCTATAAATACTATACATATGAGAAATTTTTTTAAATTAACTAAATCTTCGATCATTTTAAATGACATGAAGTACAGTGATATTTTATTTGATATGAACAGGACACTGATTGCATGATATAGAATTTGATCCAATTACTGCCAAAGGAATTTCCGTTGAGTTGCAATATAAAGTTTTGCCGTCCATCCAACGGTATTAGGTTAAGTTGTATAGACCACACCTACTACTTCCCTTCTGGTCGTATATTTAAGGGGTATGTAGAAAGTGTATAGTTGTAGTAGAGAATAATGGATAGAGAAGAGAGAGTGGAATAGAGTTTGGGGGTGTCAGGTGTCCGTAGAGTTTACCCAATAACCCTTAAAGTTGCTTACCTCACTTTAGTTTGATAGTTGGTGCACGACTGCTATATAGAGCAGAACTGCCGGCAATAGAGCTATATAGTGCCACAGGCAATTCACCAACCCAACCAACCAACCAACCTGTTCCCCACTTCCTTCACTTGTTATCCCACCCTTTGTTGAAGTTCTAAAACCATCTTTGCGTATTTTTTTTCTATGTCAAAAGTCTGCTATAACTTGGAATGACAAGAAAAAGAAGGTTAGGTAACAGATAAACTGCAACTAAAGCTTTAAATAAGTAAAGAATAGAAAATGATTCCTTAACCTTTTCTTACGGCTGTCAAAAGTGTTGCTGTCGTACCAGATTTTCGAAATTGAGTTTTCACCGGAAAAAAACACGTTTTGAAGTCCACTGAGTTCAAAAAAAGTGGTTTTTACAAAATGGTCTATGTTGTGTGAACAGAATATCTCAAAAACGAATAGTTGCAAGAAACTCAAACTTGGTAATTGTGTTTAGATTTACTACCATCGCATCAGACACCAACATTTCGGGGGGAAAATCCAAAAAACCGGAAGTTCTACTTTACTGTTTTTGTGGTTTTTTTTTTCAGTTTTTTATGATTTTCTAGAAAACGGATCCAACGATTTTCTTCAAACTTGGTTTAAAGAGATACAATGAGCTACAACTTTTTATTTGAAACATACCTCCGGGAAAATTCATTTAAGGGCATTTTTGGGGGAAGGGTGGGGTTACTGTTTCCTCTAAGGTGTTATTTCAGTTTATTACACAATTGTATCATCTAAATAATATTAATTAGAATTAAATATGTTGTTGAAATTCTCTCAGTTTGAAGAAAATCGGTTATGGACCGGAAGTGCGGCTTTACTGAATAGGTTTTTCAGTTTTTTGTGATTTTCTCCATTAAAAATGCCGGACGGTTTTATACACTAATAAGAATTGTAAGTGTGAAGAAAAATTCGCCATTTTGCACGAAGAGAAAGTCGTGTGAGTGTTTCACACCAAATTTATTTAAGTGTTGCGATAAACTACGTTTATATCGAATTCATCTTTATACTATTCTTTTAATATTTTGTGGACTGCTTCACATACATAAACTTAAAGGTGTGATGGATGCCAGAAATATAAAAATATATTTAATTTGAAATAACCAAAATTATGAGAAAAATACAAACTCGTTCGTAAAAAGGGTAACCCAGGTAGAAGATTACAGTTACAGGGAGAGTTCATGAACCTTGATAGCATTGTCTACCCTTTCTTCTCACAGGGAAAGATTTGAACGAACAATTAGAAGGCATTCCTTCAAGAATAGTCTGTTGTAGACATTTCAAGCCAGAACATTACTTCAGGAATTGCTATCTTAGAATCAGTGCAGTTCAACAATATATTAATAAGTTTATAATATCTTTGCAAATAACTTGTAGTTATTATTTTATTAGAATATATTTATTGTTAGCAGTGGTGACTACTTTCTTATTTCTGATTCTTCACTCTCTTAAACATATATACTTACAAGCCCTTTTACAAAACCGTTCGTGCTACACCAAGTACTGCTACACAACGCACAATAACTCGACACACCAAATACATTTCAAGGCAATATAATGAATATCTAAAAACTCCCGATCTAAAAAAAGTATTTTAACTGAATATTACGAATTCCTTTGAGAAATTTTTGTCAGTGTTTAACATCAATTTTATTTTGTGCCACTAGTATAAACGGCCATATTCAAAATGCCTGACTTACATTGGATTTGCATTTCCGCCTAATTCTTTTTTGTCTTATATTTCAATAATGCAATGAAAATTCTGAGTTTTTTTCTTTATAGCTCACATTAACTATAAAAAATCAGTAAATAATATGTTTGAAATAACTTGATTTTTTGCATTTTTTATTTTTTTTTTTGTTTTTTTTTTGTAACAAATTTTTATTATACAATTTGATAATTTATAAAATATTTAGGAAGGGAAAATTAATTTAAAAAAATTTTGAACTAGATTTTTCATAGAAATAATTAGCTATAAATAATTAGCTAATTACAGTGTATAAAAGAAGGTGTGAAATATGGGCGTGGTCAACATGATAATTGTAAATTTCTGATTGGCGTAACGTACAACCCATATTTCACACCTTTTCTTCTACACTGTGATTGGCTAATTTATAGCTAATTATTTCTATGAAAAATCTAGCTTAGATTTTTTTACTAATTTTTACTTCGTAGGTATTTTATAAATTATCAAACTGTGCAATAAAAATGTTGTATAAAAAAAAATGTACACATATTATTTACTGTTGTAATAGAAGAAAGAAATGAAAGAAAATAATAGTTTTGAAAAATAGTTTAGAATATTTTATATTTGAAAAATAGAATTTTAATATTTTAAATGTATCTTAGTGCAGTGAAAAGGAGTCAGTTACTGTAATTTAAGGTTATTGCTATTAGGGGAGACAAAGGCACAAGAATCCGTTAAATTAATACAATGCCACTTGGCCAACTGTTTTGTAAGAGAAGGCATTCATTTACATCACAAGAGCTTTACATTTAATCTAGATAAATACTTAATTTCATATAAATAATAGTTGTGATATTGTAAAATATTTAAATATCTTTAAAGATAATATATTTAATTTAATCTACCAGTGTTTACTTAATTATTCTTATTACTTCTCACTCTTAAAACTTACATATACAAGCCCTTTACAAAACCGCTCGTGTTACACAAGCTACCAGCACACCAGCAGTTATTAAAAAAAAATATAATATCTCGATGAGCCTGGGAAGGCTAGCTACGGTCTTTCAGGCGGAGCTAGTCGCGATTATTATCTGCGCCGCCGAAATAAGAAGACGGGGAGTGTATAACTCCAGAGTCGTCATTTATTCGGATAGCCAGGCTGCTCTGCGGGCAATTGACTCGTGGGAGATCAGCTCAAGGCTGGTGTGGGACTGCCTAGGTGCACTCAGGGAAATTAGTAGCCATAATAAGGTCTTCCTGGTTTGGGTACCTGGGCACTCGGGTCACAGAGGCAATGAGGCGGCGGACCGCCTGGCCCGGGAGGGTTCAATGAGAGCACTTATCGGGCCGGAGCCGTTCTGTGGTGTCTCAAGATGCCTCAGGAGTGCATCCATTAAGCTATGGATGCAGGACCCATCAAGGGAATGGTGGGTCAAAACTACAGGCCAGAGGCAGGCGAAAACGTTTATTCATAGCCACTCGCCCAAGCTAACTGCGGAACTACTCCAATTAGGCCGGGTGGCCATAAGGATAGCAGTTGGCGTTCTCACTGGCCATTATAGATTAAATAAGCATATGCATCGCATGGGCCTGGCAACGGATAGCCTGTATAGGTTTTGTCAGGAAGAAGAGGAGACGGCACTGCATGTGGTATGTCAGTGCGAGGGGCTGGTAAAGAGGTACCGCCTCTTTGGTAAAGAGAAGCTGGTGCCAACAAGCCTCAGCCGGGGCCCTCTCTCGGACCTATTAAGTCTTTTAAGGCAAGCCTGACTCGCCCAGAGGGTGCTCTGATGGCAGGTGCTCTGACTGACCACCTGGGAGTCCCCCCCCCCAATTCCACAGTCCGGTTAAGGACAGGATAGGGGGAGGGTCTCCGATCTCGGGGGGTGCCACAATAGATCCTTGGGGTGTCGCGGTGGCGTAGGCTGAAGAGCCAATTCCCCCGTTAGAATCTATCTATCTATCTATCTCCTGGCTACTTAGTGTACAGCTTGATATTGCTCTTAAAATCAAAGTGATTTAAGTAGGTAAAAGTGGGTATATGAGTGCGCGGAGCTATTTTTAAGTCATTTGAAGCTCTCTACTTGAAAGCATCTTGATTTACACTGTTGAATCTGATGTTATTTTTTGTTTCGAACTTGTAAATAAACAGTGAATTATAGGTTAGGTGAGTACATGGACATTTTAGTATTTTATTTTTTAGAGAATTTTAATTATTAATTCTCCCACATGGAGACTAATGATGAAAATGTCAGCTGTGAACCAGATGGCACGATCACTAGAAGTGTCAGTCTAAACAAAAGCTCAAAATGATCATTTTTAAATTCAAACACTCCACAAAAAGTTAAAAAAAATAAAGTCAAGCCTATTTCTACCGTAGACACCAACGATAATGAACAAAAACTGTGTAATATCAATAATTCTTTGGAAGCAATTTCACAAAGTGACATGCAAACAGAAAATCAAATAAACCGTACTCTGAAAGAAGTTAGTCTAACAGATTCCATATTTTGCACTCCAAATCCCTTTGCACCACTCAGTGTGGATGATAGGGAGCCACAGGAAGAAATTCAGCTAGTAAAAAATACAAAACCTCCACCAATTTTCATAAAGAATATTTCAAATTACGTAGATTTTTGCAAGACTTTGAGCCAGCTATTAGGGCCAGATTCTTTTGACTGTAAGTCTCGTGTAGATAGTGTTATGCTATCTACAAAAACAGTTGATGGATACAGAGCGGCCATACACTACTTACAAGGGACAAACGCCGAATTTCATACATACCAAATTAAAAGTGAAAAAGCCTTCCGAGTAGTAATACGACACCTACATCACTCCACACCAACAACAATAATAAAAGAAGATTTAGAACGCCACAATTTCAAAGTTAGGAACATCACAAATGTTAAACACCCCACCACAAAATCACCACTTCCATTATTCTTTGTAGATCTGGACCCACAAGAAAACAACAAAGAAATATTTAACTTGAGAACCCTTGTATATACAATTGTAAAAATAGAAGAGCCACATAAGACCACAGAAATATTACAGTGTAAAAGATGCCAACAATATGGTCACACAAGGTCATATTGCAACCATAATCCGAGGTGCGTAAAATGTGCAGGCCCCCATCCATCATCAGACTGTACAAAACCTCGGGAGCAACCTCCAACTTGTGCCCTTTGCTTAGGGAATCACCCAGCAAACTATAGGGGTTGTGTAACCCATAAAGAATTACAACGCCTCAGGAGAAGAACCAGCCTTGACAGAAGTGGAAATCGGCCTCATCTTGGCGCAGTCTCCCGTTCAGCTATGCCAGCACCTGCAGCCAACGAATTTCCGCAGCTAGCACCTGAAGAACCAAGGCACCAAGGAACCTCCAGGCCATTTAATAGTAACAGTCCATCATATGCGAGGGTCGTGGGGCCGTCAGCGGCTCAGCCTACACTGGTACCTCCCTCTCCTATCTCTAACGACCTTACCTCTCTTCTCACTACATTTATCTCTGAATTCAAATCTCTCATCACACCTCTCATCACTCTTCTCACGTCTCTCGTTACTGAGCTCATTCCTAAATTGTCTCGTTGATCAATTCTCAGCATTCGCTCACTATTCTCTTATGGAATTCCAATGGGTTGAACTCTCACAGAGACGAATTAGACATTTTCCTACATGACAAACGAATAGACGTAGCACTTATCACAGAAACTCACTTTACAGGACGATCTAACTTTTACATACCCGGCTACACAACTCACAGGACCGATCACCCAGACGATACATCCCATGGTGGAGCTGCAATATTAATAAAAAATACTTTGGTTCACCACCGATTACCTGCTTATCAAAATGAACTCATTCAATCTGCAGCAATTAATTTAGACTGCCAACCTTTTAACTTTACTCTGGCAGCAGTTTACTGCCCTCCAAATAAATCTATTTCTTCTGTGGATTTCGAGACATTCTTCCTTACTCTTGGACCCAAATTTCTAGCTGGTGGGGACTATAATGCTAAGCACCCTCAATGGGGCTGCCGAACTTCTAATCCTCGCGGGCGAACTCTTCTACACACACTCACTCATTCTCATTATACCGTCTTTTCTCCAGACCAACCTACATACTGGCCGACATCACCATCCAAATTACCAGACATACTCGACATTTTTATCTCTTCCAAAATCTCATCTCAATATCTCGACACCTATACACTCACTGACCTCTCCTCCGACCATAGCCCTGTTCTTCTTACCCTCAGCACGATTCCAAAACCTGCTTCACCACGTCCTGCCTTGATTACTGGACCTATTGACTGGACACTTTTCGGAAATACCCTTGACAGCAAACTGAATCTGCTAATCTCCCTAAAAACGCCAGATGAAATAGATCACGCAGTAAACTTTCTAACTACTTCAATACAAACTTCCATTTGGGACTCTACCAAACAAACTTCCTACAAGACCGAATCCCGAACACGTAACCTTCCTGTTTTAATCAGAATGCTAATTAGAGAAAAACGGCGAGCTCGAGCAGTATGGCAACGTACCCACTACCCGAGTGACAGACTGATTTACAACAGACTGACTAGACGGTTAAAACGTGAACTTCAAAACTTCAGATCCCTGAAATACGAAGAATATGTTACCTCCCTGGCATCTGACCGCAAATCACTCTGGACCGCTACCAAACGACTACTCTCTTACAAACTTGTTCCTTCTCCTTTAAGACGTAATGACGGAACATGGACGAAATCAGACTTAGAAAAAGCCATCGAATTCAAAGACCACCTGAGCAACATATTCACACCTCATCCAGACACTAGTGACGACATACACTCTGCTGAAATACTAACTGACTTAGATACCGCCTTGCCTCTCTGTCGCCCTCCAAAAGTGTTCACTCCTTCTGAGGTAAAATATTTAATAAAATCCTTACCAAAGAAAAAATCTCCGGGGTTTGACTTAATAACTTCAGAAATTCTTCGTCATCTACCACAAAAGGCAATAGTATATCTTACCTACATCTTTAACTCAGTACTGAGAACTACATATTTTCCGGCATTATGGAAATTTTCAGTCATAAAAATGATTCCCAAACCGAATAAACCTTCTCATCTTCCATCCTCATACCGGCCCATCAGTCTGTTACCGATCATAGGGAAACTGTTAGAAAAATTATTGCTAAAACGCATCTGTCCTATTCTTGAAACTGCAAATGTCATCCCCTCTCATCAGTTTGGATTTCGTCAACAACACAGTACCATACACCAATGCCATAGAGTAGTGGATGCCATTTCTTCTTCTCTCGAACAGAAACAATATTGCTCCGGGGCCTTCCTTGATGTGGCTCAAGCCTTTGATCGGGTATGGGATCCGGGGCTGTTGTGGAAGTTAAAGAGAAATCTTCCTTCTACTTACTACTTAATTATGAAATCTTATCTTACAGACCGTTTCTTTCAGGTTAGTTGTGGCTCTGCCACTTCTGATTACTCTCCTGCTCTAGCCGGCGTCCCTCAAGGTAGTATACTTGGTCCTCTTCTCTATACTGTATATACAGCAGACATACCGACTCACACTAACACAATACTATGCACTTACGCTGACGACACCGCCATTCTTGCTTCCAGTTCCGACCCTGTAACAGCTTCCACTCACTTACAGATACCTTAGACATACTTGAACCTTGGGCCAAAAAATGGCGATTAAAATTTAACCCTCAGAAGTGTCAACACATCACTTTTACTCTGCGACGTCATACTTCTCCACCAGTCAGCTTTAACTCTGTACCTCTTTCTCCTGCAAATTTAGTTCGCTACCTTGGGCTGTATATCGACAAACGACTAACATGGAACCCACATACTAAACTAAAAAGACTGGAACTCAACAAACGGAATAAACTGTTACTAAGACTAATAGGCAGACGGTCGAAACTTCCAATAGAACATAAACGGCTATTATACAACACCATACTTAAACCAATGTGGACTTATGGACTTGAACTGTGGGGTTCAACCAAACGCTCAAACTCACAAAAAATCCAGGCCTTTCAATCAAAAATTCTCCGTCAAATTACAGATGCTCCATTCTACGTTTCAAACTCTTCTCTTCATAAAGATCTCAACATACCCTACGTGACTGAAACAGCTAAAAGTAAATACCGAAAATTCCATAACTCTCTTTCTCTATGCTCTAATCCTCTAATCCAAAATCTCGCTTCCATAGCTATTCCGGACAACCCCCCACGGCGGCTGAGGCGTTGCTGGCCCCGCGACCATCTCATGGATTAATAACCAACTGAAGCGGGAGTGTTGCCAGTGGGCAGCTTCTCTCCTCCAGCCAATCACGTCCACTGCATCATTCATCAGATTTACTGATTGCATTGTTTTGTAGAT
>JAAEAF010005868.1:0-49252 GCA_011037195.1 Triatoma infestans
TGAGTCAAAGGCTTATGTTATGCCTCAAACCACCTTCGCAGAAAAGGCGAGTGCAAAGATATTCAATTTTACTGCTGGGCAGGTAAACACTGCTCTCGGAAAAGCCAATCAAACTCAACCCCAAGAATTAAGGGAACAAATATTAAAGGTGGGAGAAATCCCTCCTATTAAAACAAGCGCCCACCTTAGGGCGCAGGTAGCCTCAAGGCTGCCAAACACCACACCCTCTGTACATGTACAGGGTGTGACTAAGATGGAACCACCCGCATCCACGCAACCTGGGAACCCCTGGGTGCTGGTTGGTCCAACTCGTAAATCTCCAAGAAGGAGCAAAAGAAAAGCTGGAGGAAACCAAACCTCCATTGCTCCACGACGGTCACCAAGATCTAAAGCAACAGTATTAGTGACCGACATTTCTGAGTCAGAAGGTGAACGTTTATCTGATCGACTCGTCGGAAAAACTAGAGGAAGGCCCAAAGGGAAGACCCTTGAAAAAGAGTCCGATTGAATGTAGGAAAATACCTAACATGAAGGAATTGAATTTACATTTTTTCCATTACCATTTCGTACTTGGCTCTATGTATATAGATCCCTCCTGTAAATATAAGTTTTTAGTTATACATTCTTCCTTTCTGTATATATATCTATATGTAAATAGTAGTAATTTAAATAGTAGTGTATATAATTATATAGTTTTTATTATATATGCTTGTTTATGTATATATTTACGTGAAACTAGTCTATTATCTAGGAAATTATCAATAATATTCACCAATAAACCTGCTCCTGAAAGTAGTTACTGCAGTGTATTATTATGAGTGAGTCTATTATTCAGTGGAATATGAGAGGCTTTGTGAGTCATCTGGAGGGACTTCGCCGACTTATAGCAGAATTTCACCCATTATGTCTTTCTATTCAGGAAACAAAATTGCGCCCAGGACATCCTCCTAGAATCCCCGGCTATAAAATTTATAGCAAAGAACTTCAACCAGCGCATAGGGGAAGAGCTCACGGTGGAGTGGCTATCTGCATACGAGAGAACATCCAGTGTACACAACTGTCACTTACTACCAATTTGGTATGTAATTTAAGTGTATTGAGTACTGTTCTGATGAAGTGCATGGAGTACAGAGCTGTGGTAACACATGGAGTCGCTACTCCGCAAGTAACTGCATGCAACAGATACCCCTTGCGGGCAACCCAGGTAGTAAAAGTGGATTGCATTCTAGCCGAGAAATGAACAAAAATAATATTGAAACAACTCTAAATAACACTAGAAATATAATGCCACAAATTCCGCAAAACTATCAATATAAAAATCAATGTTTTGGGGGGGGAAGTTTTAAATAAATGTAATAAGTATATTATATATACTTCATAGATACATAACTAACTTTACAGATATATATTTAAACTGCTGGACAAAAGTATTGCATAAAATTTCAAAATGTTTTCTTTCATGATAATACATTTGTTTTTCTTTTGGTTTTTTATGGATTCATTTTAAATAAACTCTGACCCAATGGAGAACAAAAGGAAAAACCAATTTGTTTATGTTAAGATTGTTTTAATTTTTTAAAACATTAAATGTCTCGTGAAGGATATTATTCTGAAGAAACAGCAGTTCGTGTGGTAACATTGCATGAAGAAGAGGTTCAGCAGTCAATTATTGCTCAGAGACTAGGAATAAACCAATCCACTGTTTCAAGAATTTTTATGCGCTACAGGGAGACTGGAAGATGCTCCCGAAGACCTGCCACGGGCCGTCCCAGAATTACAACTCGGACAGATGAGAGATTTATTCATCTGAATGTGTTAAGGAACAAGTTCGTCACTAGCAATCAATTACTCACTTGATCGCTGATGTCCGTAATGTCCATATTTCAAGTAGTCAGAAGAAGGTTAAATGAAGCAAACTTGGCTTCCAGGATGCCCTCTTCCCACCAGAGGATTGGGACTACAAGACTGCAATATTCACGAGAATATGTCAATTGGACATCAGAGGATTGGAGACGTGTTTTATTCACAGATGAATCGAGATTCACCCTACGTTCTCCAGATGGAAGGATGAGAGTTTGGAGGCGTCAAGGTGAGAGATATGCAGAGGCTAATATTTCTCAAAGAGTGGCTTTTGGTGGAGGCGGTGTTATGATTTGGGGAGGCATAAGTTTTCACAGACTTACAGACTTACATATCGTGGCAAATGGGACGCTAAATGCCCGGAAGTACCTTGAAGAGGTTCTTCAGCGATTTGTTGTGCCAATTTCTGAAAGAGTCGGTGATGATTTTCTATTAATGCCGGACAATGCCAGATGTCACACTGCTCGAGTTATCCTTGAGTACCCACAGGATGTTGGGATTCGACGTTTGGTTTCTCCACCGAGAAGTCCAGACCTAAATCCAATAGGTGACCTTTGGGACCCAATTGGAAGACGGCTCAGACTTCGCCTGATTGCCTCCTAGCACTCTCAGGGAGCTTCGTGCAGAAGTTATTGAAGAATGGAATGAGATTTCTCAAGAGGATATCCAAAATCTAATCTCTTCAATGCCAAGGAGTCTTGCTGCAATTATCAGAGCAAGAGGAGGTACCACTATATACTGTTTAAAAAAAAATGAAGAAGTGATAATAAATAAGAACCATTTTAATTTTGAATTTTATAGATTTTTTTTTTTTTTGAGCTTTATTTTTTATTCTGTGTAATAAAACCAGGTTTTTCTTTAAAATGTTTGGTAGTTCCTTTTTTTGTTCCTTTGAATTTTATTCAACAACTTTGAATCCATTAAAAAAAAAAATAGAAATACCTTTCAATTCAATTATAATATTTTTGAAATTTTAATGCATACTTTTTCCAGCATTTATACTTGGTGAAGTTAAGCATTGCATATTAAAAGGAAATCATTGTAGTCATTTTTTGAATAATTAACGACCCCCCCCCCCCAACCTACTGTAATAAATTAACACCGATTTCTTCAAATACTTGGAATTCCTTCAATGCTTCAAAGCATATAATAATTATGTAAGGCTAGAAACTATACACAGCATTAATTGGTTTTTTGATGAAAGCTTACATATTGGTTCCCCCGCCCAAAATTCCCTCAAAAAAAAACAACCAAAAACAATTTTCCTCCCCGAGAAAATGTAATCACAAAACGAATACCAAGTTGAACGTTCTGTGATTTTTTCCGATTCTCGAGTAATTTGAAAAGAGGGCAAATTTTCCTCTTATTAGCAAGTAGAGAAAGTAAAATAGTTAAATCAGTAAAATCCTATTTTAGTTTAAATTAAAAAACCCCCCCCCCAGATATTATACATAGTATAATTAAGTTAATTCCACTGGAAATAATACTCGTACATATAAAGAAAATTATCATTAGAATCCTATTTAGATAGAGTACTTTGATAAAGCATGTCTACGGTTATTTAATTTAGTGTATGAAAACTGTAATGAACTCTGCTCTGTGAACAAAGTATCTTTAGAATGAGAAGTAGCGTGTGTGGTGGGAGGTGGTGGTGGGAGGGTACATTATATATAAAAGCATCCTCTTTAACAAAAGATTTAGGATAACTTCTTTTTTTCTACCCACTTTTCTTTTGGCATCTTTGTGTAAATAGAGGAAGTGAGGATTAAATTGTTTTCCACTGGCAGTGTTTTAGTCTACTTAACACTTTTTTTTTTTTTTTTACAGAGCCTTAAAGAGATAATAATATATCTAAACATTGTCCAACCTTCATATGTGTTGTAAAAATTACTATTTTAAACGAATAATATATGCAAATGGAGCTTTTGTCAGGTTTTTCTATATCTATATCAGATTAAAAGTTTAATTAAAAAAAAGCTGGTATGAAACAGATCAAGAGGAGAGAGTCTCATTGTGGTGTTTCAAGAAGTAATTTTTTACATTTTTAATGGAACTTCGTGATCATGAACTACAATGACATGGCGAAGAAAAACTGATTTTCCTAGATAGAATTTTCCGAACTTCATAAAATAAATTTTGTTTAAAAATTTAAAGAGTAGATATATGAAAAATTTTAAGAGCCCCCATATATTTAAGATCGTGTTTAAAGAAAGTGTGATGGCATATTACAAGTCAAATTAGTTCCCTGCTATTCGCAAGGAACGCCAAGGTCGAATCATATATCATAAGGCCCTTATGATTCTAAGGACATGACTTAATTAAGGGATAAGAGACGGGGAGAGAAAACTAAATGAGAGATAGGCAAGTGGGTGGTATGTAGACTAGATGTTTGCTTTTGGCTGGTAGCAGGGAAGGTGTCTTCGCTCTTGAAGATATTAATAGAATGGGGCGTCCACTGTCCTTTTTTCCTACAACAATTTAGACCCCTGTTGTAGCGGAAGTAGGATGGTGCTTCATCCCCAACCCTTGGTTGGCTTCGTTTCCTTTTATACGATCTTGGCGTTCCTTGTGAATAGCAGGAAACTAATTTGACTTGTAATTCACCATCACATCAAAATGCTATTACTACTGCACTATAGTTAATATATATACACTTCTGATTCTAAGGACTTGACTTAATTAAGAGACTAAGAGACGGGAAGAGAAAACTAAACAACAGATAAGCTAGTGGCTGATGTGTAGACTGGATATTTGTGGTTGGCTGATTGCACGGAAGGTGTCTTCGCTCTTGAAGATGGTGATAGAATGGTTAAATTTTCCTTGAATTTAGACCCCTGTGGTAGCGGAAGTAGGACGGTGCTTCATCCCTAACCCTTGGTTGGCTTCGTTTCCTTTTGTACGAACTTGGGTTCCTTGCGGATAGCAGCGACCTAATTTGACTTGATATGCCATCACAACAAAATGCTATTACTACTGCACTATAATTAATATATACACACTTATGATTCTAAGGACTTGAGTTAAGAGATTAAGAGACAGGGAGAGAAAGTCAATGAGAGACTGAGAGATAGGCAAGTGGCTGATGTGTAGACTGGATATTTGTGGTTGGCTAATTGCACGGAAGGTATCTTCGCTCTTGAATATCGTGATAGAATGGTCTAAATTTTCCTTGAATTTAGACCGCTGTGGTAGCGGAAGTAGGACGGTGCTTCATCCCCAACCCTTGTTCGGATTCGTATCCTTTTATACGACCTTGGCGTTCCTTGCGTTAGCAGGGAATTAATTTGACTTGTGATATGCCATCACATCAAAATACTATTACTACTGCACTATAATTAATATATACACACTTATGATTCTAAGGACTTGACTTAATTAAGAGATTAAGAGACGGGGGGAGAAAACTAAATGAGAGATTGGCAAGTGGCTGATGTGTAGACTGGATATTTGCGGTTGACTGATTGCACGGAAGGTATCTTCGCTCTTGAAGATGGTGATAGAATATGGCCTCCACTTACCTTTTTTTCCTTCAATTTAGGCCCCTGTGGTAGGGGAAGTAGGACGGTGCTTCATCCATAACCCTTGGTTGGTTTCGTTTCCTTTTATACGACCTTGGCGTTCCTAGCGGATAGCAGGGAATTAATGTGACTTATGATATGCCATCACAAAAGCTAGCGGTTCCCAATTTATTGAGGGGGAAAAAATTCTGATAAATTTTTTTTCATGGAACCTTCTCTTTGAACGATATTACATTTGTAATTTTTATTACTCTCTCTTACTTGCTGTAAGCGGGAAATATTGGATCGTATGAAATTTTCCAAATTAAGTTTTATCTTCAATTATCTTTCTTTTGACTTTTTTTAATAATAAAAAAAAAATAATGTGATACACATATTGCACACTTAGAAAAGGCGTATCAGGAGATCCCATGAGAAAGCGCTACGGGAAATTAGTATAGAAGAAAGCATGAAAAATTCGAGCATGAAAAAAAAGTGTAATCGGTAACTATTTAGCTAGAATCCCTTTATAATCCAAAGAGCTAAAGCGAGGGTGCTGCTTTATAACAATATTTAAAATGTACCTGGAGAAAGGATAAACCTTACTGTAATAGTGGTTATAAGAAAAATATCTGCGTGAGAATGTTTGTGTCTGTATTGTGTAAGTGTCAGTGTCTTAGTGGAACAGCAAAAATTTAAAAACGGAAAATTGCAGCTAGTATAACACAGTAGATTTGGGTATCACCATAGCAATTCCGATAAAAAAGTTTCAGTAAAAATTCCTCGACCTTGAAAGTACCATTTTACTAAAGAAATTGTTCAGTTTTTCATGATTTTTCCAAAAACTGCTCCAAAGATTTTTTTTGAACTTCGCATCCTTAATGCCTGCCGTCTTCCAACCTATCACTTTTATTTGAAACATTGATTTTAACAACTTGGGAGGTAGGAGAGATGGGGGTCCATGTTTTCTTCTAAAGTGTCTCATCATAAGGAACGGATTTTTATGTATTTAAAAATGCCAAATATTTAATTAAAATATGCATTTATTTTCGTCAATTATGTGGAAAATATGTGATTTTCTTAAAATATTTTCTGGAATATTTAAGTAAAATGGACATTTTTTTTTATGAAAATGGAATTTTTGGGCAAGTTATAATTATTTATACAAGAAAAGAACATTTTTACAATTTATAATAATTTATTAGGAACAAAATAATTTGTTTTTACAAGTTATAATGATTTATACAACAAAGAACATTTTTACTATTTATAAAAAGATGTGTTAAATTTTCAATTTTGAAAACTTCACTCTTCGAAATTGTTTGCAACCACATGAAATTTCAAATGTTGGGACGTAAAGTGACGACTATCTGGGCGTAAGATGGACTTGTAACGACTAAAAGATCGTTCAACATCTACAGATGTTATAGGTGTCTTGCTGAAAGAAGTTATCTCGTTGGTTGTAAAGGGTACACGATGTTCTGAGGTGAGTTCTGTTCCACTAATAATATCAGAAATCTGGCAGATGGTCTCCCACCCTTTGTTCTTGCTCAGTACTTCTACCAGTTTTGATCTGATCAGATCTCCCTTACTCCCAGGTATTCCTTCCACCTTTTCGATGACTTTTTTAACGTTGGACACGTTTTCTGTCAGTCGAACATTTTGGGACTCAAGTTGGGTAATGGCTTGTGCAAGAAATACGCAATTGTCAGAAATGAATGCAAGGTCGTTCCTTAAATTAGGTTTCTCGAATAAAGACTTGGCTGTATTTATCGCTGCTGCTTCGTCTTCGAGATGTGAAAGGACATTCTTGATTTTATTGTAGTTTTCATAGTAATACTGAGCTGCTTCCAGCCAAGTACCCCATCTTGTCAATATTGGTTCTGGTGGAAGGCACAAGTCTGGATAGAGATCTTTTAGCATTTTAATGCGACTTGGTGCTTTTAAGAACACTTTTTTAACCGAGGAGATTAAGGAATCTACGTCACTGAACAAAGATCGGACAGTTTCTGCTACTCGATGCAAGGCATGAGCAATACACGTCACATGAATTATCTTAGGATAAAATACCTGAATAGATTGCCCAGCCTTGACCATGTTGGGGGCAGCATCAGAGAGAAACAAAAGAACTTTTTCGTTCAAAACTCCACTGGGCCATAGGATATGCATTGAGGCATCGAAGAATCGTGAAATGGTGGAATGATTGCATTTTTCGAGAACCTCACAGTTCAAAAGGAATGGCTTTGAATCCACATCAGCATCACTGTCAAGTTTTCCAATAACTGCATTGGCAATATACCTGCCCTCAACGTCAGTGGTTTCATCAATTGACACCCAAATCGGTCCATCTTTGATATGTTCTCGAATTTTGGTTAGTGTATCTGTATAGATATCTTCCGGGTAGTTTTTCCGCAGAGTGCTCTCATCAGGCATTTTCCCAATATAGGTCTCTAAGAATCCTTTCAAATGAGGATTTTTAAGTTTGTGGAAAGGGATATCTGCTCTAACCAAAGCCCGACACAGATCTGTACTCAGAGTAGACTTACTTGATGATGGAGATGTAAGGAAGGCTTGATAGGACGTCCTCTCTTTCTTTCTGTTTTTATTCCCTATGTGCGATCCGGTGGCAATATGTTGGGTGACTTGGGAACGTTGAGAGCAAGAAACGCGCTTGTCACACTCCATCACTTCGAATAAGTTCTGCTGGAAACTCGCGAAGATATTTAGCAACCAGTTGTCTGTTTGAGGCCGATGTTCGTGGCATTTCACCCAAAAAAGAATACACTAAGTGACCGAACGAAATGAATTGGACACTTCAACGAACGAGCTGAAAGAACAGACAACGTCAGACAACTTCAAAGAACTAACAAGTGCCCGTCACTGTTTAGCAGCATTCTGTGTAAATTACAATAACCATTGTACCCACTGTGATTCACAGCCCTACAGTCTGTGGTTCACAGTTCCTGTCAACCACCTCCCAATTATGAAAATATGCCCAAAATGAAAAATATGAAAAAATATGTACATATTTTGATTAAATATGTAGAAATATTTATTTATTTTGATCAAATATGTATAAATATGCGATAACATCCAAATATGTGGAAATATGTGAAATAAAAGTAGACTCAAACGGCTTAAAAAGTGTCAGTATGAATACTTCTAGTTGAAAAACGTCTGTAAATTGCCTAGAAAAAAATATGTAAATACATACGAATCCGTTCCCTACTCATCACTATACATAGGTCCCCTAAATTAATATTAAAGGCACCATTAAAAACTGATGATATTTTTATTGTGGCAAATTTGCTAACTATATAAGAATGTATTCTCCCCTCAAAAGAAGGGCAGATTTATCAACTTCTTACGAATAATCCAAACTAAACTTAATATTATCGGAAAAATATTTTCATGTAATTGAAAATAATTTTCTTTTACAACCGTGAGCAATAATGGGAGAGTTATTAAACTAAAAGGTACTGGGATCAGATGTTCATTAACTTGCAACAAAGAGAGATAGACTATGTGCAAAAGAGAAGAGAAAATAAGCGCAGAATGTAAAAAAAACATACTTTACTCATTTTTGATTAAAGTAAATTTAACATTCTAATTATCCCAACATCTAGATGGATACTAGTCATAATAAAATGGAAGACTACATACGCCCCATCATCACACCTCATAGTCCCACACTTCCCGCGTACTTTACCATCATTAGACGTCAAATTAAGTACCAGTAACGGCGATCTTTTCAAGTTGCAATGGAAATGAAGTTCCACTATAGTAAGGGGACGAGACTTTAGTGTTATAATGGAGTTGATGAGGAGAGAAATTAGGTTTGATCAATTAAACGAGATATGAAGACACTGTTATAATATAAGCTATAAGCTTACACAAACTGCACTGGATTTGTAATGATTTTATGGAATAAAAGGTGAGAGTAGAGTTATGACACGATGCGATGTATAGTTGAATCTGATAGATAGATATCTAGATAGATTCTCATTGGCTTATATACAGGTTCTCCCACTCTAGCCTGCTTAAGTCAGAGAGTACCAGAGCCGGCCTGTTTTCTCTCGGTCGGGCTTGTGTTCTCTCTCTTGCCGTTACAGTGTTTTGACTTTTGTCAAAAAACTTCGTCAAAAACTTTTGTCACTGGGCATTGTAGACTTAATATACATATGCATGGTCAATGGATAGCCTGTGTAGGTTTTGTCAGGAAGAAGAGGAAACAAGCTGCACGGCTTGTGTCAGTGCGATACGCTCGTATTGCTGAAGTTTCGGCTCTTTGGAGAGGAGAAGCTGACGCCTGCAAGTCTCACCAAGGGCCGCCTCACTCGAGACTATTAAGTCTAATAAAGCAGACAGGACTCGAGAGGGTCCTCTGATTAGAGGTGCTCTTAGCCGACCACCTTGCAGCCTCCCCGGACTGTACAGTTCAGAAAAGGACAGGACCAGAGAGGGGACTCCAAATTATGGGGTGCCACAATAGACCTTTAGGGGTCGCGGTGACCTAGGCTGAAGAGTCAATACCCCATAGACTATAATCTAATCTATCATCATGAGACCCAACAGGAAGTCATGTGCCAAAATTTCTCAACCGGTTGTTAATATTTTACTGAATGGAATTTTTCACTTTTTGCAATTTTCGCGAAAAAGTCCCCAAATTGTCAGTTTCTCTTTTAAAATTTTCTAAAAACAAACAAAAAAATAATATTTTTAGACGGGTTCAAGGGAAATAGTGATGTTATGCTTCGCTCTAAAGTGACATTTCAAGATGTTGTTGTGGTTGGTTAAGCATCAGAGACATTTTCCATGATAGCCTGCTTCTTTTTGTGGTCATCGACCGGTTTCGGGCGTTCGCCCATCATCAGGATGTTTTTGTCAAACACTGTAATAACCTAGACTTGCACAGAGCAAATACTGTTGATACACTCCTTCATACAGTTGAGTGTATCAACTGTATTTGCTCTGTGCAAGTCTATACTATTACACTGTTTGACACAAAGCATTCTGATGATGGCGAACACCGGAAACCGGCCGATGACCACAAAAAGAAGCAGGCTATCACGAATAATGTCTCTGACATTTCAAGATGTTTGATTGGTCTTCCACAAGTTTAATGAGAGTGAATGTTGATAGAAGATAGTTAGATAGATTCTATGGTAATTGGTTATTAAAGCCTACGCTACTGCAACCTCCATAGTCTATTAGTCCACAAATCAGAGTGCCCTCTCCAGTCCTGATTGTTTAATTAAGACTCAGCAATCTGGGTAAAGCTTAAAATTTGTCAGTTTCTCCTCCCCTAAAATAGGGACACTATCAGCCACTCAAGCGAGAGCCCTCACACTGTTCAGTCCGTGCAGTGCTGTTACTTGCTGTGCCTGAAAAAAAAACCTACACAGGCTATCCGTTGGTAGACCCAGGCAATACATATGCTTCTTAAGAGTGTACTGTGGCCAGTGAGAAGACCTAGAGTCCAGATTGATGTTATTGTTGCTAAAATTGCAAGTTTTAGGAAAAATTAATTGACCAGAAGTGTGAATTTCCTGAATTATTTTTAATTAATTTTTTCCATAATAACTCCAGCAGATTTCTTTAAACTTGGTTTACTAATTAACCATTGAAAGACGTATCATTTTTGCCTGAAATTTTTAATCAAAGAAAATTGATTTTTACGTTTAATTTGGGGGAAAGGAGTGACGTAACGTCTAGAGAAAACACTAAAATTTCAATCATTATAGAATAGGTTCGGTATAATGACATGGCAGGGATGATGTAATGACATGGCAGGGTCATAGCAATGTCAAACCTTCACAACACATAACAAAGAAAGAATAATTTATAACTAGTGGCCTAGCCGGCTGCTGTCTTCAAGACAAGGCCGCGGCCAAACAAACAAAACCAAGGGTCAATACTTTACATCAAAGCAAGCAATCGCTAAGGCTGGCCACTGACCTAAATCACCGGTCACCGAAATAACCAAGGTCGCACACTAGGACAGATGTCTTGGTGTGAGTGTTGCTAACACTAATATATAAACTTCGCCCCATTGGAAGAGGGGATGATTATATGATTATACTTCAGTACGTCTTCAAGATTATTATACGAGCAGCAGTTTCCGCGTCCCTATACAGTTTTTATTTATACTTATTTCCTTAGTTGTGCATCTTAGTTCATTTATTTTAATCATTCTAAATTATTAGTTATTTATCTCCTATTTATTTCTAAGTATTTCTTGTTAATAGTTACCATTACTCACGTTTAAATTATTGTACAAATACAGTCTATTTTTATAAATTCCGTGTTAATAATTCGAGCACTAACTTCCAAAAATCTCTAAACTAACTTCCGCCCTCTTCAAGACATCTACTACATACCTAAGGAATCACAATAAACGATTCCACTACATCGGCCATTTGTGTAATATTAAAGGTAAAAGTTGTAACTCTTAGAATAAATTTTTGCAGAATCCGCTATTTTCTCCATGTAGGCTTCACTTGCATTTAGAATATTAATTCATTTATTCCCATTTTTGATTCTTGTATCATTAACTAATAATTGGAGGGGAAAAAAATTCAATTTTATTTATACAATAAACAAAAAAAAATAATGGACATTAAGAATTTTAATCTAAAAGAGGCTTATATAAACCTGTCTCCAAAAATAGGTTCGTGTGCTTACAGATAAACAACGTTGTAATAAAAACTGTATTATTTATTAAAATTCTCTCCGCTAAGAGGACAATGATAACAGAGAGAATTTTTCTAAATACAAAGCAAAATTTTCCTTTTGGAGAATTAAACATTAAAAGGAAGTCTAATGTAATATTTTACCTCATAAAACTGAAAAATTGTTTATACTAATGCAAAATAAAATATATTTATTGATTAAAAAATATTAGAACTTATTGTCCGGAAGTTTGAAATTTGTGAAGAGAAAACGGAAAGCAATGGCACCGTAATGTATGATATATAGCGGAAGAATTGTTGGGAAGAATTTATTTGTTGATTGACCTTGAATGTCACGGGTAATAATTCATTTTTCTCTTACTTTTTTTAGTTCTTTTTATTTAACTTCATTAATTTTTTTATTTTTTTTTATAATTAGCAAGATTTAATAACTAAGGAGTAAAAATTGATACAGTTCTTAAAATAAAGTTTCGTGTAAAAACAAACACGCTGATCATCTGGCTCCCGTTAATTATAAATATAGCCCTAATATAAATATAAAGTAGTGGGAGGTATATGTTGGTTAACACACAGGCAGATGATTATATATGTGATAATGTGATAATTTTATGGTAGGCCAGGAGATAGCGTCTATATCTAATGCCACAAACATTTGAAATCTAATATAATAAGTTTTTTTTTCGTTCATATCGAGTCAATTTAAGAAATTACATTCATCCCTACAGCACCATCACTCAGAAGGCTACACTGATCACCTTGTCTACCCTTGCCAGTTACTTCTTCATCAGCAACAATCTCACTCCCTTAGCAATGTTCGCCTATCAACCTACCACCAGAGTAACGCTCACCCACTGAAGCAGCGTTCGCTCGAGAACAAGACGTTCCATCACCAGAGCAATGCTCACACATTCAAGCAGCGTTTGCTCCAGAAAAAGATGACTGTAGTCTACAACACAAGGCCACCTTGCAGAGGTTACACACACGCTTCTCGCCATACCAGTGGATAACCTTCAAGCAACTCTGGATTCCCTCCCAAATTTTTCGTGCCGAAAAATTTCTCCAGGAGGGGGAATAATGTAGTGGAAGAAGAAATGCAAAAATAAATAGTTTTGAAAAATATTTTAAATGAAATAATTTTGGCAAAAATAATGTATTACAGAGTCAGGTACTATAAATTAAGGTCATAGTTGCTAAAGAGATAGAAGCACAGGAATCCGTTAGGAAAATAACAATGCCACTTGGCCAACTGTTTTGTAAGAGAAAATCCGCCGTTAGAGAGGGCATTCCTTCAAGACAGTCTGCATTCTGATTTCAAAGCCAGAACATTTGCTTCAGGAATAGCTCTCTTAAACTCATGTTAGTGATACAGATTTGCCTTTATTCTAGATAAACATCTGATTATTAAGATATTGCTGTGAATATTGTAAACCATTTAAATTCATTTAGAGAATATATTTATTTCAAAAACAGTGGCGCTCTCTTGATTATTACTAATACTTCTCTCTTAAACCTGTATACTTACAAGCCCTTTTACTAAACCGCTCGTGCTACACTCAACCACTACTCTACAACACATCCATACCAATAACATTTCAAGGGCCAAGGCTTGGATCACGATGTTTGAATATAGGGGGTGTGGTAAGCATGCCGCAGTTCCAACGCCTGCCTTCGCTAACTAGGGCGCTACTAACTGTAGTTTCCCACTTTTTTATCACGATGCTCGGTGAACACCGACTTTGCCCTCACGAGAATCGAACCCTGAATTCTCGGACGAACGGCGAGTGCACAAGCCACTAGAATAACGTGTGAGGCTGAGGGCTTTTAAAATCAAAGTTAATCGTAAAAAAAAGAAGTTTTAAATCAAAGTAATAGGCATTTAGATAGTATGTAAAGTTTAAAGGAAAAAAACCGCTGCAGCCCTTTTGGGGGGGGGGAATCAGAAATTATTAATTTAATGAAATCCGTTGTTTTTTTATGGAGAAAATGGCTGAAAATATTAATAAAACCCAATAAAAACGCACTACTTGGCAGCCAATTTTCTTCAAACTCGGAATTGTGAGACGACAACATATTAAATTCTAATCAATATAACATAGATGAAAATCATAAAATAAACGAAAATAACACTTTAGAGATAGAAAATAATACCACCCGTCCACCAATGAAACACTTTAAATGAATTTTCCTGGAGTTGAAGTTTCAAATAAAACTTCTAGCAATTTATAAAATATTATGTAGTTGATATACAAATTTAAAGAAAATTGCTTAAAGCTGTATTCGAGAACAATTTTGCAAAAAATACTAGAAAAATCCATTCAGTAAAGTATTATTATATTATAATTATTTTATATTAATTATACTGATAGGAGAGGGATTAGCTAAGTGGTTAGCGCTTTGAACTCCCAACGCGGAGGTCCCGGGTTCGAGTCCAGTGGTACCCTTAGATTTTTTCTTCCTAGGAGCCTCTTACAGCTCACTGTCCGGTGATGGATAGTGTTGTCTGTAGCGAGAGTACACTGTCCGGAGACCGGCAGTGCACTGAGAAGGCGCTAATGACCATAGATGTTGACGGGCCTTAAATTAAAAAAAAAATTATACTGATATTATTTATTCTAGTATTTGTAAAATATCTTCATATTTTTAGACATATTATATATATATGTATAAATATAAATATTTATATATTATTTATTATAATATTTGAAATGTTATTGGTGTGTTGTGTTGTAGTGTAGTGGTAGCTTGTGGCGTGAACGGCTTTGTAAAGGGGCTTGTGTATAAGTTTGGAAAGAGAGAGAAGTATTTGAAATAAGTAAAAGATCACCACTGTTTTGAAATAAATATATTATTCTCTAAGGGAATTTAAATACTTTTATATTATCACAGCGATTATGTATAAATCAATTATTTATCTAGATTAAATGCAAAGCTCTTATGTTTTAACTTAAACTGGCACAGTCCTGAAGTGTTCTGGTGAAATGTCTAGTTCAGACTGTTCTTGTTTGAAAGCAGAATGCCAATTGTTCTTGAAGGAATGCCTTCTAATTGTTCGTTCAAATCTTTTCAAATAATGCTGGTATGTCTGGAGGGAGTTACCCTAACTGTTTCTTGCCCTTTGTCTCTTGGTAGCACTGACTTAAATAGTATAGCACCTGGGCTCTTTACACTGCACTAAGATACATTTAAAATATTAACAAAATTCTATTTTTCAAACTATAAATTATTCTAAACTATTTTTCAAAACTATTATTTTCTTTCATTTCTTTTTTCCACTATATATTATTTGCCCCCTCCCCCAAAAAAAAACCTTGATTCACTGACTTATCAGAAAGTAGAAGTTTCTTTACAACCATGACTTCTCTCCTCATCATCTGTCTCGTTTAGGAATCTCAATCAACCCAGTAGGCTCATGTCCGTCTGAATCAATCATCGACGCCAACCACCTTAATTCTCGAATGTGATAATCACCAAGAGGATAGAGACAACATATGGAAGGCTATCATAAATGCAAAATGTACACTACCTGCCAATCTGCCGACCAGCCTCACAAAACCAAACCACGGAATATATTTGGCTATTTTCAATTTTATAAACAAAAACAAAATCACACTATGAAAGTAGACAGCAAATAGTATGAGGAGAACAATGTGTAGTTACCATCAACAACAAACACCTTACCACCAGCCGCAGCTAAAACGCCGATGAAAGTTGCAAGAAACCTGGATAGAGAATCTGGCTAATCTGCACAGACAGGAAGCAAAGGAGAAGAATAACAAAAAATATTATTTATTATTTAAACATAATTATATAATATTATTATTTTATATTATTATATTATATTATATTATTATTATTATTTCCGGTCGACCGGTTTTTCACAAGAATCTTATAAACATTCTACAATTTTCCGTAAATTGAATTATGCTTACACATGCTTAGATAGACAGACAGACAAACAGACACACACACACACACACACGCACACACATAGCGTTACCAATTTCTAAAAACCACTTTTACGGACTCAGGGGACCTCAAAATGTGTACCTATTTCCCGGTTAAAAAAAAAAATCAATTTCGAAAAAAGTTTGACGCGATCCACAATATTTGCTCTTCCAGCAGCCGTAAGAGAAAGTTATAAAAAAACATGCATTTCCTTTCAATTGCGACAACTATTTAATAAAATATAAAATCACCAACTAATTTATTTAACAATATTTTATATTTATTAAATAAAAAATAAGAGAATAAAAACGTTTACCAAATATAATAAGTGTTTTCTGGTTCCGCGTTTTTAATTATGTTTATGACAGAGATATCTGTTTAAGCTTTTATATCTAAACCCTCATTACTATAAAGAGATAAAATAGAATACCATGGGAAGGCCCCCCAGGTAACAAAGCTAGTTTTAATTGTACTATTACTAATGTAGAAGAATACAATGTTTGTAAAAGGGCACATATAAGAGAAAAAAGTCAACAAAGGTAAAACAATTTTAGTAACAAAGTAAGCTAATTTCTAGAAGACTCTTAAAAAAAAATAAATCATAAAAGAAGACATAAAATTACTTAATGTAAAAACAAAAAAATCATATGAGAAACACTCTTGAATTTCTCTTACTCCAATACACTTACGTATAAAATGACAATTTTTACTTTCTCTTACTCGGGTCATACGGTAATATTAATGAGAATTTAATGTGTTGTCAAAATTTCGAGTTTGAAAAAACTCAATCGAATTACCGGAAGTGCGCCGACTTTTTTGCGCTTGGTTATATTTTGGATGTAGAGATGTAGGTAATTTTTAGTTTTATGTAAAATTTATAACTAGGTAAATTTATAACTAGTTATCCCTTCGTATAAATAAATAATGAAAACTCTGTACGCAGTAAGAATAAATAAATAATGTAAATGTTTCACACCAGGATTTATTCATTTATTTTTACTTTCACTTACTTTCTCTAGTAAGAGGAAGTATTGTAATCGTGTCAAATTTTCGATATCGAGTTTTCACTGGAAATATCCGTTTTGACCAAAAAAGTGGTTTTTAGAAAAAGGTCGGTGTGCGTGTGTGTGTGTGTGTGTGTGTGTATGTGAACAGCATAGCTCAAAAACAAAAAACCATAGAAATTTGAAACTTGATATTCCGTTTAGGTATCACCATGGGATCTGACAGTACGTTATCTGTCAAAATTCCTAAATCGGAAGTACCACTTTACTAGTTTTTTTTTTTTTTTTACTTTTTACGATTTTCTCACAAAATAGCCCCGACGATTTTCTTGAAACTTTGCATATCAAGCTCTAACTTTTATTTGAAACATTTCTCCGGGAAAATTCATTTAAGGGCAATTTTGGAAGAGAGGTTGTCCTCTGAAATGTTATGTCAGTTTACTATACAATTCTGTCATCTAAATAATATTAATTAGAATTTTTCGGGTTTTTTTCTTGATAATTATGAACCACTTTCAGCCTGAACTTATTTATTTTTTATATGTTATAACTATAACATTTTTTTCTATTTTATTTGCTCTTTACGTTTCGGCATTGCGCATGCCATTTTCAAAAGAGGTAATTTTTTTATAATTTACATCTGTAATGAAATTGTACATTTTTAAAGAAAAATAAATTAAAATACGAAAAAAAACATATATAAAGTTAAATTATTTATTTTTATGTCCACAAATTAATTGTAAGCTACTTACCTCAAACATAGTTATATAGATATAATTTTTAATAATAATAAAAAATTTTAAAAAAAAATTGTCTTAGGCCTGATTTGATTGAAATAAAGTCAGTAATAACAGATAACAATCAATTATACAAAAATGATCCAAAATGATGAACACGTGGTAATACTACAAATCCAGTAATATAACGCAGATTGAATCACAATCCTAGTTTTTTATATCATAAACAGTAACAAATTACAAATTTAATTACAACCCTAATTGAAAAAAATTATAACGACGTTTAATAAAAAAAACTGATAGTGTAATATACTATATAACTATGTTTGAGGTAAGTAGCTTACAATTAATTTGTGGACATAAAAATAAATAATTTAACTTTATATATGTTTTTTTTTAGTATTTTAATTTATTTTTCTTTAAAAATGTACAATTTCATTACAGATGTAAATTACAAAAAAATTACCTCTTTTGAAATGGCATGCGCAATGCCGAAACGTAAAGAGCAAAAAAAAATAGAAAAAAAAAGCTATTGTTATAACATATAAAAAATAAATAAGTTCAGGCTGAAAGTGGTTCATAATTATCAAGAAAAAAACTCGAAAAATTAATAAGACAAGCAGGCTATACTTTAAAAAAAAAAACAACCAAAATTAATTAGAATTTAAATATGTTGTTGAAAATTCCAAGTTTGAAAAAAATCGGATGACAGGAAGTGCGTTTTTACTGAAATGTATTTTTCAGTTTTCTGCTGTTATTTCTTGAAAAACGGCTCCAACGATTTTCTTTAAAGTAATTATGTGTGCTATACATATAAAGAGCTACAACTTTTATTTGAATCAGTTCTCCTGATAATGCCATATAAGGGAGCTTTTGGTGGAGGGGTGAAGTTATGTTTTTCTCTGAAGTGCTCTATCATCATAGTTGATTACACAATTCTATCGTCCAAACAAAATTAATTAGAAATAAATAGATGGCCAAATTTCCGAGTTTCAAGAAAATTAGTAAACCGGAAGTGCGCTTTTACTGAACAGTTTCCGACGAATTTCATTAAATTTGAAACACAAACTATAAAATTTGCCAATTTTAATTTTGAACATTCCAGTAAGAGAAAGTTATGTGAGTGTTTCACAGAGGATTTGTCTGTTTTTTTTTGTTTTTTTTTAATTTGGGCAGGAGGAATCGTATATATACTGACAATTGGAAAGTAATTTTTTTCTCCATATTCATGTTGAATTGAAGGTGAAGAATAATTAGAATAACTTTAATTGAATTTTATAAAGATTTATATATTTTATATTGATAGGAATAAAGTAAGGAAATAGAAAGAAATTAATTAATGATAATTCAATTCACAAAATAATAATAAAAAAATAAAAAATAAAAATTGAAAACATGAATGATAAAAAACGAAGAAGAAAATCTCAAAATGTGAAAATTACAATGAATCTTTGAACTGTTAAAAGTTGAAGATTTAACACTTTTGAATTGTACTGGAGCACATCAGTTATTCAATTACATCGCAAATCACTATGCGAAATCTAACTGGTACAAGGAGAACTATCTTTTTCACCACAAATTTCAATCTATTCCTTACCTAAATCGTTATATATCATCATTACCATCATCATCAACATCTCTCACCCTGTCTGGAGAATAATACAAAGGGAGGTTTCCTTCATTTCCAACTTTATCTAAAAATAGATTCAACTTGAAAAAAGAAAATGTGACCCTTTACTTCACCACAAGGACAGGACTGATAGTTCTGACCTTTCTAAATGTATCAATTGTCCAGCACAACAAGCAAGCATTCATCCTTTATTAAATTAGAAAAAAAAAAAAAAATTAAATGATAACTTTCAAATAAATAATATTAAATGCTTGAAAATTGTTACATCAATGAAAAATAAAAACATGATATTTTAAAACCAGTTTTTTTTTTTTTTACTTTCACTTACTCCTCCTAGTAAGAGGAAGTATTTGTAATCCTGTCAAATTTTCAATATCGAGTTTTTACCGGAAATATCCGTTTTGAGATCCCCTGAGTTTAAAAAAGTGGTTTTTATCAATTGGCCTATGTATGTGTGTGTATGCAGGTATTTGAACAGCAAAGCTCAAAATCGAGAAACTGTAGAAAGTTGAAACCTTGATATTCCGTTTAGATATCACCATGGGATCTGACAGTACGCTATCTGTCAAAATTCCTCAACCGGAAGTATCACTTTACTAGTTGTTTTTTTTTTTTTACTATTTCGCGATTTTCTCAAAAATGGTTCCAACGATTTTCTTCAAACTTAGTATATCAACTACATATACAAAAAGCTACAACTTTTATTTAAAACATTTTTCCGGGAAAATTTATTTAAGGGCACTTTTTGAGGAGGGGGTAGGGTCAGATTTTTAGCTAAAGTGCTATTTCAGTTTATTATACAATTCTGTCATCTGTCAATACTGCAATTCTGTCATTACAGTGTGAACACATGCCAATTTTTTTTCTGCCATCTATGTCAACCAACATAATATATCCCACAATCACTATACTTATGTTGTTAGATGGGTAGGGACTGAATAAAAATGCCCATGTTTTTAAAGAAAATAAAATATAAATCAATTCTATTAATTGTAGCAAGAATCTGTTTCAAATTAGATTGTTTGGGGGGGGGGGGGGTCATTAGCGCCCCCGAGCTTTCTCAGTGTATTTCCGACCTGCTGTAATATTCTCTAGTTACAGACAACACTGTCCATCACCGGGCAAGGAGCTGTAGGGAGGCTCTAGAAGAAGAAAATCTAAGAGTGACACCGCTGAACTTGAACCAGGGACATTCCGCGTCATGGGAATCCAAAGCTAGCTAATCCCATCCCTCACGGTTGTAATATTTTCTTACTTTCTCATATTTCTTAGCAGTAAGAGATAAGAAAATATTTAATCTTTGAATAATCCAGCATGACGAAAGGAACTTTTATAAAATAAATAAATAAATAAATAAATAATCTTACTTTTTTACTTTGATCTATTTGAATTATTTGAAGTCCGACTGACGTATTTCTTCGATATGACGAATTTATAAATGTTTACTTTAAGAGATCAAAAGCAGTTTATTAAAGAATTTAATTTTTTTTTTTTTTTTTGTCAGGACAAAATCAAATCAACATTTACTTTTAAACATAATTATTTATATTTATTAATAATTTAAAATAAATTTCAATTTAATTAACTTTTTGTTTGACTTTTCAGTATATACTGTTTTGAAAGTTTATTTTCTGTGATAAACTTTTTCATTTTGATAATGGATATATGTGTATTCTGTAAATTTTTAAGGAAGCTTGTTCGTGAAAGTATAATAAATTAACAGTTTACATGGTGGTTAATTCGTGAAAATGGAATTCCATTAAAAAAAATCTGGTGTGAAACACTCACACAACTTTCTCTTACTCCAGTACTCAAAATTATAATTGACAAATTTTATAGTTAGTGTACCAAATTTAATGAAATTCGTCGAAAAGTGAAAACACTGTCCAGTAAAACTGTCCGGTTTACTAATTTCCTTGAAACACGGAATTTGGGTCATATATTAATTTCTAGTTATTTCAATTTGGATGACAGAATTGTATAATCAACTGTGATAGCATTTTAAAGAAAAACATAACCCCCCTCCCCCAAAAGTCCCCTTAAATGAATTTATCAGGGGAAAAGTTACAAATAAAAGTTGTAGCTCTTGTATGTGTAGTTGATATAGGAAGTTTAAAGAAAATCTTCGGAGCCATTTTTGAGAAAATTGCAAAAACGTAAAAAAACAACTAGTAAAGTGGTACTTCCGGTTGAGGAATATTGACACATAACGCACCGTCAGATCCCATGGTGATACCTAAACGTAATATCAAGTTTGAACTTTCTACGATTTTTCGTTTTTGAGCTATGCTGTTCACATACATACACCACACAGACACACACACACACACACACACAGACCATTTGCTAAAAACTACTTTTTTGGACTCAGGGGACCTCAAAACGGATATTTCCGGTGAAAACTCGATATCGAAAATTTGACACGACTACAATACTTCCTCTTACTAGGAGTAAGAGAAAGTAAAAAAAAGGAAACAGATTTCAGGAAATATACGTTTTTATAATAAATTATGAAGAAATGGTTTAATTGAAAAAACCTACGACTTACTTTAAGATACCCAATTTGTGGTTAATTAACTGTTATGTTATAATAAAATATGGATATGAAAGTTGATTTTCTGTATGGAGGTTTACATCCGTGGGTGGGCTAGGAAATTGTTTTAGTCTAAATCGATTAATGATTACTAAATAATTCTTATAAGTTTTCCACTATTTATTCTGAGATAGTTCGAATAATATTTTTTTTCCTTTAACTTGATTTCAGTTATAGTGTTACTATTTTTATATAAAATATTTCAACTATTTAACGGTTAGGCATTTAGCTTTCCTCTGTCTTTTTTCTAAAAATCTGGTGTGAAACACTCACACAACTTTTTCTTACTCCTGTTTTCAAAATTATAATTGACAAATATTATAGTTTGTGTACCAAATATAACGAAATTCGTCGAAAACTAAAAAAGCTGTTCAGTATAAGCGCACTTCTGGTTAACTAATTTTCTATAGATTACTTCCCTATTTTTTCTATAGATTTTTTTTTCTATAGATGCTTTCCCCAGACAGACATACGTCCAGAAGAATTTCTTCTTCTTCAAGTTCTTCATTCAACATTAATTTAACCTAGAATCTAGCCACTTAAAGCCTGGAAATACCCTATATGTACTTATAAAAATGTAATTATTTATCTTTTATCTTAGTCGAATCCCACCCTATTAACTTACATCGATCTCTTCGGGGTCTATACTGATATCTTTGGTAATCCGTCAGCCATGAATTTAATGTAGTTTTATTTGAAATTATCTAACCTATTAAAATAAGAATGACAAAACTTTTCCCACATAATAGAACATTTTTAAAAAATAAATTTATTTCGAACGTGAAAAATTATATTCTTTTAAAGTAAAATACTTTTGGTGAATTTTCTTTGTCAACCAACTTGAAAGAGCGTAATAATTACTTGTTTTTTGTTTTTTTTTATTTTATTTTTAATTAGTCCATCATTTTTATGATGAAATCAAAATTTAAAATTGAAATTACGACTTTTACGACTTCCTCTTATTTTAATTAAACTTAATTTCTAATAAACACGGTCTACTATTTGTATTAAAATATTTTTACTTATAAATTGATTTCAGGTATTTTATAGCATTAGGCTTTCCTCGTGTTATGCCGTTTTAATGTGCGCTACCTTAATCTACCAGTTTAAGAACGATTGGTTAGATTTACAATGTTGTACTGACAAACAACAGAGATTTTATTCTAAGATAGCCTAATCCTTTTTTTATAGTCTGCGACCAGTTTCAGATGTTGTCCTAGTTTAATCACGATTTCTATATAAACTAATGCTGCGTTACCATAATTTTTATTAAGAAAAATCTTAATATGTGTGAATATCGTCAGAAATCAATCGATGATCGATCACAAATGAAACAACTTAATTTGGGGAAAAAATTCTCTGAGATAATATTTATTAAAATTAAATGAATATAAAATATTCCCTATTTGGTAGAAAATTAAGATTTGCATTATTTTATTTAATTTTCGTTTTAAATTAGTTTAAGATAAAAGTTTTGCGACCGATCTCTGATTTTCAAAGTGTAATATTAAATCGCTAAAATAATTATCATTTTTTTTTGTTAGCGGCTTTTGATTAGTAAATGAAGTTTTATTCTGGAGATTGGTTAGTGAGTTTGAATGTGAAACAAAAAATTAAAGAAACAAAAAAAATTTACTTAATTAATTAATTTGAGCTCCAATAAAAAATTTATTGGAACAAAAAAATATAAAAAGATAAATTTTATTTTATAAGCAGCAAGTATGATAGCAAAAATCAGACCAAGATAGGCGTGACATCGCAAATTCGCCCCCTTGGATTTTTAATGAAATATTAATATAAATAAAATATAGAAACAAATATTATGTTTGTTATCCGCCTCCGTCCATGACACCTAATCGGTAGTTGGAAGTAATGAAGTGCATCTGGAAATAAAATATACGCATTACTGTACTAAAATTCTGATGTGAAACACTCACACAACTTTCTCTTACTCCTGTTCTCAAAATTATAAAATTGACAAATGTTATAGTTTGCGTGCCAAATATAACGAAATTCGTAGAAAACTGAAAAAAAAAAACTGTTCAGTAAAAGCGCATTTCCGGGCTTACTAATTTTTCTTAAAACTTGGAATTTTGGCCATCTATTTATTTCTAATTAATTTTGTTTGGATGTTTAGAATTGTATAATCAACTATGGTAGCACTTTAGAGCAAGCTGTAACTCCATCCCACCCCTAAAAGTGCCCTTAAATGAATTTTCCCAGAGAAATATTATAAATAAAAGATGTAGATCATTGCATGTTTAGTTTATATATGAAGTTTTGAGAAAATCGTCAAAGCCATTTTTGAGAAAATCGCGAAAAAGTGGAAAAAATCATTTAGTAAAGTGTTAAAACAAACACACTTCCTGTTATCCGATTTTTTTCCGAACTGGGAATTTCTACAACATTTAATTCTAATTAACATTATTTAGATGACAGAATTGTCTAATAAACTGAAATAGCAATTAAGATAAAAAAACCTAACCCCACCCATCATCCCACAGAAGTGCCCTTAAATGAATTTTTCCGGAGAAATGTATGTGTAGTTGATATATACCAAGTTTAAAGAAAATCGTCAGAACCATTTTTGAGAAAAATGCAAAAAAGTAAAAAAAAAAACAACTAGTAAAGTAGTAACTTCCGGTTGAGGAATTTTGACAGCTAACGCACCGTCGGATCCCATCGTGATAACTAAAAACGTAATATCAAGTTTCAACTTTCTACAGTTTTTCGTTTTCACGTACACACACACACACAGATACACGCACATACTGACCATTTTCTTAATAACCACTTTTCTAAAACGGATATTTCCGGTGAAAACTCATTATCGAAAATTTGACACGATTACAATACTTCCTCTTACTAGGAGTAAATTAAAGTAAAATTTTTTTAAGCAATATCAGAAAATGGCCACTTATGTCGTCATGATTTATTTGAAAAGTTGCACGTACAAAAGTGAGGAAGTGTTTCTTCTTGAAAAAAAATCAAGGATTAAAATCTGAAACACTCCAAACTAGGAAGCCGTTTAACTCAAGAAAATTACTGTAGATTTGATGTGGATATATATGAAAATATTTATTCTTGAAGCTAATTTTAAAATAAATAAAATATAATATATTCAAAATATATTTTCCCGATATAATTCCCAAGTTTTTTAGGCATATATCCAAAGGACTTTTTTATTTTTTTTTTAACTCAAGAAATGTATCCCTCAAGTTGGATGTTTAATCTTGAAATCCCTGTTAGGATCTAACTGAAGGGTTAAATTAATTTTAAAACTATTTTTTCATAAAAAGCGGTTAAAATGATATAAAAAAAGTTTGAGAATTCCAATTTCTTAAAAGTTTGTCATTTTTTACTTTCTCTTACTCCTAGTAAGAGGAAGTATTGTAATCGTGTCAAATTTTCGATATCGAGTTTTCACCGGAAATATCCGTTTTGAGGTCCCCTGAGTCCAAAAAAGTGGTTTTCAGCAAATGGTCTGCGTGTGTGTGTATGTGAACAGCATAGCTCAAAAACGAAAAATCGTAGAAAGTTCAAACTTGATATTACGTTTAGGTATCACCATGGGATCTGACGGTGCGTTATGTGTCAATATTCCTCAACCGGAAGTACCACTTTACTAGTTGTTTTTTTTTACGTTTTTGCAATTTTCTCAAAAATGGCTCCGAAGATTTTCTTTAAACTTGTTATATCAACTACACATACAAAGAGCTACAACTTTTATTTGAAACATTTCTCCAGGAAAATTCATTTAAGGGCACTTCCGGGGGAGGGGTGGGGTTAGGTTTTCATCTTAACTGCTGTTTCAGTATATTAGACAATTCTGTCATCTAAATAATGTTAATTAGAATTAAATATGT
This sequence comes from Triatoma infestans, assembly GCA_011037195.1. Classification (NCBI taxonomy): domain Eukaryota; kingdom Metazoa; phylum Arthropoda; class Insecta; order Hemiptera; family Reduviidae; genus Triatoma; species Triatoma infestans. The sequence continues at coordinate 25,825 of JAAEAF010005868.1, forward strand.
TGTTGAAATTCCAAGTTTGAAAAAAAATAGATAACCGGAAGTGAGTTTTTACTGAAATATAATTTTCAGTTTTCTGGTATTTTCTCGAAAATGGCTCCAACGATTTTCTTTAAACCAGCGTTGTTAACTATACATATAAAGAGCTACAACTTTTATTTGAAACTTTTCCCCTGATAAATTCATTTAAGGGGACTTTTGGGGGAGGGGGGTTATGTTTTTCTTTAAAATGTTATCACAGTTGATTATACAATTCTGTCATCCAAATTGAAATAACTAGAAATTAATACATGACCCAAATTCCGAGTTTCAAGGAAATTAGTAAACCGGACTGTTTTACTGGACAGTGTTTTCACTTTTCGATGAATTTCATTAAATTTGGTACACTAACTATAAAATTTGTCAATTATAATTTTGAGTACTGGAGTAAGAGAAAGTTGTGTGAGTGTTTCACACCAGATTTTTTTTTTTTAAGTGGCAAATTAGTTTTTGAATAACCATTATAAAAAAAAAACATTTTGGATTTGAACTATAAAACAAAAATATAAAGTCATAACAATTAACAAAAAAAAATAAATAAATAAATAAAATAAAATAAAAAACTTGAGAATAAATTGAAAGAAAAGAATGGAAAAAAAAAATTGTATGAAGATTAATTGTTTTTTTTAAATTTGTTTAATTAGAATTTCATCGCTTTTATATTATAAAGAATATGGGATTGTTTAATGAAAAAAAAAAAAAACGAAGCAAAAAATAAATAAATAAATAAATAAACATGAAACTAAAACATGTTGAAAAATTAAAAAAAAAAAAAAATGTAAAATTATTTTTTTTTTCATTTTCTTATTTTGTGCTATCATTTTTATTTTTGTTTCAAATATTTTGTGCTCACCCTTGGAAGAGCCGATGTAACAGCAACAGCCATAGCAACTATAGTCAATGACAGCATGTTGAACAGACGGTGGATAATTGCAGCAGTCTCTCTCTCTTGCAACGTGTTGATACGTGGAATACGTAGTTTAAAATGGATAAATGGGTATATTTGAAAAGTGGGGGAATATATATATATATGATCAAGGTAGGACAATGTGTTGTCCGAGCCGCTAACAGAGACGATGTGATAGTGAACCTGCCACCACGTTTACCATCGCTTATATACCCTTACTACACCCTTACCCACCCTATCTTTCAATAAGTGCGCCCCATCATCTAACCCACTCACAACCCATTTCAAAGTTTCTCCTACTATATCCCTCTAGCGGAAAACCTCCCTTCATCATTCTAACATAATGTTTAACTGATGTACCACAATAGGAATTTATTTTATATAATAAATATATATATATTTTTTTTTTATTATATAAATTTATTCAAGTATTAAATTTTTCGTTGAATTTATATTAAAAATATTTCAAATAATTTATTAATTTACCTTACCACATATAATTCTTCAAATTAAGGTATTGTTATACTAAAAAAAAAAAAAATCATATTTTACGTAAGTGAACATAACATTTAGAAGATATGGCTGGGTCCGCAATGCTGGATAACATCCGCTATTTTATCATCCGGCACGAACTTGATAACTTTACACTGACGATGGATGAAAATCCGCTAGGACGGATACAATAACAGATTTAAATTAATTAATTTTGTTTTTTAATCTTTGGGTTTTTTTTTTTTTTTTTTTAGCGCTACAGCCCTTGGAGGGCCTTGGCTTTCTCAGCAATTTTGCCCCATTCACTTCTATCTTTCGCCTTCAATCTCCATCTTCTTACTCCAAGTTTTCTCAAGTCCTCCATCATCGATCCATCTTTTTTCGGTCTCCCGTTCTTTCTTCTACCTTCCGGCCGGCCTTCATATAACTTCCTTACAGTCCTGTTTTTGTCCATTCTCTCGATATGTCCTAGCCATGCTAATCTTTTTCCTTTTCTTTCTGCTACAATGTCTGGAGCAGCATACAGTGCACTGATTTCAGAGTTTTTCCTTGTTTTCCATACCCCGTTCTCGTATTTAGGACCGAATATTCTTCTCCAAGATCTTTCTCTCTCAAACCGTCAGCATGTTCATTTCATTCTGAGTCATTATCCATGTTTCACATGCATACATGACTGCAGGGAGGATAGCAGTTTTATAAATTCTGATTTACTGTTATTGACAGATGGACCGGGATTTCAGAATTTTATTTAATGCGAAACAGCAACGACTTCCCGAAGCCAATCTTTCTTTAATTTCGCTTTTAACATCCCGATGTTGTGTAAATATGGCGCCTAGGTACTTAAAATTTCTAACATTTTCAAACGATGTGCCAGTAATCTGCACACGTTGGGACCGACATATACGATTATCAAATCTTGAGGACAACATATATTTGGTTTTGGAGTAATTCAGTTGCAATCCCACCTCTTCTGCAATTCTTTCCAGTTGTTCAAAACATTCTTCTAAGGCCCGGAATGTCCTTCCGACCAGAACAACATCGCCAGCATATGCTAGAAAGTGCCTGGATTGATTAAAAATCGTACCGTTTGGGTTTATATGAATGGTCCGCATAACTTTTTCTAGGCTGAGATTGAACAAGATCGTGGACAGAATATCACCTTGTCTGAGGCCTCTATCTATACTAAAAACTTCAGAGTAACCTTCTTGACTTCTCACTTTGGCACATTCAACCAAATTTTGTTTAGACACATTCTCACCAAATTGATTAACTTACAGGGAATACCGTGCTCTTGTAAAATATTAAAAATTTTACTCCTAAATAAGCTGTCATAGGCTTGTTTAAAATCAACAAATAGGTGATGCAAGTCTATATTATATTCGTAACACTTTTCATGCATCATCTGCATTGCAAAGATATGGTTTATTGTTGATCGGTTTTTGCGGAAACCCGCCAGATAATCACCTAGAGTATTATCGGAATATTGCGTCAGCCGCTTTGCCACTAGCTTAGTGTGATGGATGCAAGAAACTTGGAAATAATATTAAATTATAAAAAAAATCAGAAATGTGACATTCCCTTGCAAAAGGGCTAGCCAGTTATACAAGTCCAGTTACTGGTACGGTTCAAGAACAATTATGGCATTGTACTACCCCTTCTCCTCACAGGGGAGGAATTGAAGAAACAAAGAGAAGAGATATTTTAAAGACAGACTTGTGCTACAAATCAAGGTGGAAGCATCAGAGCTATACCAGTATTATGTTATAAGAAATTATTATAAGCTATTGTGATATTCAAAGTAACTTAATTTCTCTTAGAGAATATATTCTTTTAAAAAACAGTGTGATTTCTTGTTTATTATTCTTAATACTTCATATTCTTTTAAAATTACATACTCATAAGCCTTTATACAAAACCGCTCGTTCTACACAACCAGCTACTACTACAAATACACACACATCACACCAAAACATTACATTGGTGCCAGCTGTTAGGGATATTTCAACCAGAATCCACAAATTAACAAGTATGTAAAATTTTCAATTTAATAATTAAACCAATTATCTATCAGATTTCAATTAAATTGCTTTTTCAATTATTTTCTCAGCGGAATTCTACTTCTTCTTTTATTGAATTTCTAGGGAATTTCATTTTTAAATTTTTGTAATTGTACCACTTCTACCTCAATCCCTGGTGAATTTTGAATTTATGAGTGTACTTAATAGATCCCAAATTGTAGAGATATTACGCGATAATAACCTTTCTGTTGGAGGCAATTTACTCCAATTACGTAGACGTCTTGAAAAATATAATCTTTCCCCAAGTAATTTATTCAATTCCAAAATGTATAAGATAAATGGACAAGACATGGGCATCGACGCTGCTGTAGAATATTTACTTGCGCAGCAGCAATTAGCAAATCCTCCAATTAATAATCAACCTAGTCCCTTAAGGAATTTGCAATTAATCAATAGCTTACCTACCTTCGATGGCGAAAATTCAGCCAAAGTATCAGATTTCCTTGACCAAATTAGCCATTGTGCTAGTCTTTCTGGCTGGGACGACGCAGCGAAATTAAAAATATTAGCTCTTAACTCTCAGGGTCTGCAAAAATATTTTATGGCACCCAGAAAGCTGAATTACAACGCCAGGGTACAATTATAACGTATCCTCTAATTTCAGAGCGACTTCTAGCTCGATTTCGTAAGGAGAAAACACCCTTAGTTCTCTTACAACAGATGACTAATATTCAATCTCTTCCAACAGAGTCTCCTGAAACTTTCGCGGATAGGATTAGACATATCCAATCCGCCATTAGTTTGAAAGCTCAAGCTAACCCACTCGAGGGCTTACAAACAATTTTAGATAAACTGGCCACTGATGCATTCCTGAAGTCACTTCCTCAACCGCTTCGTAATGAGGTGCGAACTAAGCTACCTCAAAAATTAGACGAAGCACTTTCTTATGCCAATGCCCTAAAAGAAGTTCAGGCTTCTGAAACAAACCCCACAGTTTTCGCTGTTACTTCGAAAACTTCCAATCCTCGTACACCCCCATCTCCTTGTCGTTTCTGTGGACAAATGCATTTCCACAGAGAATGCCCGCATCGTAATAAAAGTCAAAAGCCACAATTAAAACCAACTAGAGTTCTTCATTCTCTTTTAAAATTACATACTCATAAGCCTTTAAACAAAACCGCTCGTGCTACACAACCAGCTACTACAAATACACTCACATCACACCAAAACATTACATTAGCCATAATTTTATAAACGATGGGTAAAATCGCTATGCCTCTATAATTCTCGCACAATGTCCGATCCCCTTCTTTAAAGAGTGGACATATAATTGCGATGGAACATTCATCCGGCATTGATTCCTTTTCCCAAATATTTGTTATTAATAGAAATATTCTTTACCAAAGCAACTCTCCACCAAGTTTTATCATTTCAGCAACTATTCCGTCATCACCAGGTGCCTTATTATTTTTTAGGTTTCCAATTATTTCCTGAATTACTTCTCTATCCAGATACTCCACATAATCTTCATTTAATTCCTCAGAAACACGCCCAGCAACTACATGAGTTTCCGTAATAACATCCCGCATATTGAGAAGCTTCTCAAAATACTCTGCCCATCTTTTCCTTACTTCCACTTCTCCACCTATCAAACTACCATCTTTTCCTCGACAGAAGTCTATAATTTGTTGAAAACCTTCTCGTTCTCTTTTTACTGCTGTATAAAATTCTTTAATTCGCTTATTCTCTCCATTTTCTTTAACTTCCCCTTCTCGAATAGTCTTTTCTTCAACCGGCAGAGCTTACTGGCTTCTTCTCCTCTTTGGAATTTTAGTGATGCATTTAATGGCCCTTAGAGATGATTATAATAGAACCTTTCATTACACAGGAATGCCAATTTAGAGGAAAACTTAACGATAAAGCTCTCAGAATCTTACAAAAAATCTATTTCCTTGGAAATTACAGGCGTTTACGTGCGCAGTGAGAATGTGATGTTTAAAGAAAAACGTGGAAAAAAAAAAAAAAAAAATTAATACATAATCTTAAAACCTCGATTTTTTTTCTATGAGATTCGCAATACTTCCAACCAATAAAATGGGCAGATTTAGGTTTGTGTTCAAACTGCATATTCTAAATATTTAGGTAATGTAATAATAATTAAGAGAACCGCGTTTTAGAGAGGATAATCTATGTTTTAACTTATGGAGAAGTTAATTTTATAAAGGATTCATCCTTCTAAGACTCATTACTTTTTAAACAGATTATTAATGTATGATTAAAAACATATATTGTGGATTTTAAGTTTTCCAAAGCAGAAGCAAATGTGGGGCTTACAAACTTCTAATTTGAAAGCAGCCAAGCTAAACCGCTGAACAACTTTGAGACTTTTAAAGTTATTTATTAACGAGTAAGTAGTGGAAAATAATTATAATAAAATGGAAATTAAAGTGGTAATATGAAAACTATGAAAATAAAATGCATATAAAATTGTAAGCAAACAAAAATATATAACTTTTAACGCTTCATTTTCTAGATAACATTATATATATTTTTTCATTCTTTCTCTTGCCGATAAAATTAATCGGCCATTTTGGGATTTAACTAATGCATTATAGAATGAAACAAACACATCACGTAGGCCAGACGATATTCATTACCCGATGCTATTTAACTTCCCACGCTCTGTTTTACATATTCTGTTAAGAATTTTAAATGAAATGTGGGAAAGCGGTACAATGGAGGACTTATTTAGTAAGTTCCCGTGTTATATAGCTGGGGAAAGAACCCAACTGACATAAGTCAAATTTGGCCAATTGCTTTATCTCCATATGTCTAAAAAGAATGATAAAGTAAAGGGAAAAACTGGTGGTTGAAAGAGCACCATAAGATTCTCCCACATCAGCGAGGTTTTAGGAAACAATGTAGCACCATGGACTGACTATCTAGCGGCTTTTTGTTAATGAAGTTGAACATTAGTAGGACATACATTGGCGGCCTATATGGATGGATATTCATAAGGCTTAAGATAACATGAATGTTAGCATATTAAAAGATAAAATGATAGGAATACGTGAGCCGGGCAGAATAGAAATAAATGTAATTAATATGTTATAATGTAGCGAAATAATTATCCGATGGGGAAGTCAGGTTACGGATGCCAGGACGACCGGATTTGGGCTACTCTAAGTACTTTATCCGATGTTGTTCAATATACTCGTGTGGCAAGGCTAGCAACAGAAATTAGAACCCTTCAGTTTGCTAATGATATCACCTTTTATAGGGGAGAATTGTTCATAGGAACTATATTAAAAAAAATAGGGCTTTGCAATGCAGGACCCTAACGAATGGTGCAGAGAAATAGGATTTGAAGAGTCCGCAAATAAATTGCCATTACTATGTTTAGCAGGGGATGCTAGAACACTAAACCAGATGTTGGACAATTAGGACCATTCAAAATGGCTCATTTGAGAGTCCATAAAGTGTTAGGGCTGTATATAGATAATAAGTAAACATGGAAAAACCCACAAGAGAATCAAATGATTGCGAGAAAACACTGAACGTGCTAAGCCACCTAATCTGTTGGAATCTAATATTATCAAAGCTAAATTACGCTTGTGATATTTACAGAGATGCAAGTCAGAATACATAGGCTGTTGTAGACAGAATTCAATAAAAAGCGGTTCGCATCTGTCTGGGAGCCAGGAGATCCACTGCCACTAAAATTCTCCTTGTGGAAGCAAAAGTAATGCCATTATAATTAAGACGAAAATTATTACTGGGAGGATTCCTCAGTAAGAGTTTAATGAGCTTCAAACAACTCACTCTCACTTAGATTGTGGCAGAACGCTAGTAATGTGTGACGCAGCCGGTGGTGCCATCTAGGAGAAAAGGCAGGTACCTGAGGTACTCCTAGTGGCGGCTGGGAAGCGCTGGCGGCTCTCTAGCTCTCTCAGGAAGAATTTGAAAGTTCTACAAGATTCTCCACTGGTATAAATAGTGGGACAACAGAAAGTCTAGGAGAGTATCTAGTTACAAACAAGTGTACGTTTGTGGAAAGTGTATAAAAAGTGAACAAAGTGGACTTTTGTGGTTTAAACTGTGATGTAATTATTATTAAGTGTTGTATTTTGTAATTTATTGTGTATAACATTAAATTGGTGTTTTCTTTATTGAAGTTTAGAGTATTTTATCTATACGAACCCATTTAAAACTAGTTCCAGTAGCTAGTTTAGAAAGAAAAACGTTACAATATCTATATTACACACTTTTCCGCAGCGGTCATTGTCCTTGAGGTGACCGGTAGGGAGTTCCCATATGTGCAACTTGATTTATATGACAAAATCAGAGAGGACGAGGAAGAATATTCTCATCGGGTAATCACGGTGCAAATTCTATTTAAGAACGGGTCGAAATCCAAACACAGCCCAAAACTAGGGGCTTTTTTTGGTATATAGACTACTTAATATTGCTTGTGTATACACTGCGGAAGTAATCGCCATCTGGGAATCCGTTCTTCTGGCGGAATAGCTGAATGCGAGAAGTACCAAGGTAATTTTGTGTGATTCAAAAGGTCCACTCCAAAACATTAAACAAACGGATGTTACGGACCCTATTGTAACAGAAATAGCACCTGGCCTGGAGAATGCAGAAGGTAGAATGCAACTGTAAATAGACACTCTGGAATTGTCGATAATGAAAAAGTCGACGATCTAGCAAAAAAAAAAAATCCACCCAATTTGAAGAATACACTCCCATTGTTTGGACACATGGGCAAGAGTTGTACGAACGCGCCAAAGAAAACAAAGGTAGATATTACGCTGACATACCGCCTCCCCAAATCCCCAATAAGCCACGGTTTTTGTTACTGTACGGGGAAAGGCAGTTTTATGCAACGATTACGGGACTTAGGTTTTTAACCGCAAAACCTCACAAAACCGCAACTATATAAAATAAAGATCCCAAACTTGGAACAAATATAGCTCAAAACGCGAAAAGTTTTTAAACTCTGTTACTTTAACCATCGTCTGCAGATATACGATGTTCACACGTAGCGCTAAAATTATATTAGTCACAATGAATCCTGAAGTGCTACGATGTATATACAATGTCATTAAAGGGAATAGAATAAAAATATAGATAGTGTGAATCTGACGTCTAGAACAGTTCTTTATGACTTTAACACACACAAATATACATACATTGGACAGTCAGCTATCTTGGAAAATCCACATTGACTCTCTGAGTAATAGACTATCTCAGATAGTCTACTTACTAACGAAATTACGAGATGAAGTTCCTTTGGAAGTATTGAGGATGACTTATTTTGTGTTATTCCATGCCAGAATGAGCTATGGAGTGGAGCTATGGGGATCCTCATCTGATACTGTTAAAATTTTTAAAGTGCAAAAAAGAGCGATTAAAACTATGTCGAAAAAAAAGTTACATGAAAATGGAAGACCACTTTTTCAAAAGCTACAAATTATGACTCTGCCTTCTTTGTACATATACAAGCTAGCCTTAAGGCAAAAAAGAAATAAAGATGCAGTGACCAGAGGAAATCAGCACCAGTATAATATAACAAGCAAAGAAAACATTGACTTACCTGTGACAAGGTTAAAGAAAACAGAATGGCTTTCCAAATATCGTTTCTATAAGAATTTTTAACAAAATCCCAGTGAATATAAGACAGTTGGAAATAAGAAAATTTGAGATGATTTTGAAAAAATTTGCAATTTCCAACTGATTTTATAGTGTAAATGAATTTATTGATACAAACTGGAACATTAACGACTTTAAACTAAAGTGAATAGCTTGATATTTGTTTGTTTGGTAGTTAGAGTTCAGCGCTAATATAATTTACATAATACTATAGTTATTGTAAATATTTTATACATTCTTATGAAGTATTGTTATTGACGTGCCTTATGTATTTGTTATGTTCAGGTTGAAATAAATAAAGAAATAAAAATACACCTTTAAACAGTAGGTCACACAATTCACAAAAATTGTTTACATTAACCAAATTATATTTCGTTGAAGAAAATGGTAGAAACAATCAAAAGGCATACTATATAATAAATGTACAAAGAGCCTGCGGGACTCAAGAGTCCCTCATCTCGGAAAAAACAGAGAAGAGAGAAGTGGAAGCGGCTGTACAGCTATTATTGCAATATATGTAATGTATGAACATTGAAAAGATGGGGCTGGGTTTTTTTATACCAATATATTTGACAGTTGCTGGCATGTAGAAGCCAATAGTAGTCCTAAATGTCAATATGCCGTTTTTTTTTTTTTTTTTTACAGCCTTCTCAATAAAAAACAAAAACTGTTTAATGTACCCACAAAATCACAAATAAATAAATAAAAAACTTTTTCTTATTCCTAGTAAAACGGAAGTACTGTGATTGTGTTAAATTTTCGAAATAGAGTTTTCTCCCCGGAAGTACAGATTTTGAGGTCACCTCAAAAGTACGAAAAAAATGTTGTTTTTTTTTTTTGGCGAATGGTATGTGTGTGTGGCTGTGAACAAAATATCTCGAAAACGAATAATCGTAGGGGAAGCTCAAACTTTGTATCCCATCTAGGTATTACGACCGCATCTGACACAAAGGTTACGCATAAAATTCAACAGCCATGAGTGCATCTTTAATGAACGTTTTTATTTTCAGTTGTTCGCGATTCTTTCAAAAAAATGGTTCCAATGATTTTCTTTAAACTTTGAATACTATCCACATATATAAATATCTATTGCTTTGATTTGAAATATTTTTCTGAAAAAAATTATTTTTTTGGCCATAACATGTTTTCCTTTAAAGTACCATTTCAGTGTTCTTTTTACTTTCTCTTAGTAAGAGGAAGTATTGTAATCGTGTCAAATTTTCCATATCGATTTTTCACCGGAAATATCCGTTTTGAGCTTCCCTGAGTCCAAAAAATTGGTTTTTAGAAAATTGTTTGTGTGTGTGTGTGTGTGTGTGTGTGTGTGTGTGTGTGTGTGTGTGTGTATGTTTGTATATATATTTGAACAGCATAGCTCGAAAACGGAAAACCGTAGAAAGTTGAAACATGATATTCCGTTTAGGTATCACCATGGGATCTGACAACAGTACGTATCTGTCAAAATTCCTCAACCGGACGTTGATTACTTACTAGTTTTTTTTTTTTTTACTTTTTTGCAATTTTCCCAAAAATGGCTCCAACGATTTTCTTAAAACTTTATGTATCTACTACACATAGAAAGAGCTACAACTTTCATTTGAAACTTTTCTCCGGAAAAATTCACTTAAGGGCACTTTTGGGGGAGGGGTGGAGTTACGGTTTCCTCTAAAGTACTATTTCAGTTTATTATACAATTCTGTCATCTAAATAATTGATCAGAATGAAATATTTTGCTGAAATTCCAAGTTTGAAAAAAAATCAGAATAACGCAAGTGCGTTTTTACTGAAAAGTATTTTTCAGTTTTCTGCTGTTTTCTCTAAAACGGCTCCATCGATTTTATTGAAACTTGAAATATGAACTACACATACAAAGAGATGCAACTTTTATTTGAAACATTTCTCCGGGAAAATGCATTTAAGGGCACTTTTGGGAGAGGGGTAGAGTTAAGTTTTCCTCTAAAGTGCTGTTTCAGTTTACTATACAATTCGATCATCTAAATAATATTAATTAGAATGAAATGTGTTGCTGAAATTCCGAGTTTAAAAAAAAATCAGAATACCGGAAGTGCGTTTTTACTGAAATGTATTTTTTCAGTTTTCTGCTATTTCCTCTAAAACGGTTATATCGATTTTCTATAAACTTGCAATATCAACTATACATACAAGGATCTACAATTTTTATTTGAAACATTTCTCCAGGAAAATGCATTTAAGGGCACTTTTGGGGGAGAGGTTGATCTCTAAAGTGCTATTTCAGTTTAGTACACAATTCTGTCATCTAAATAATTAATCAGAATGAAATATTTTGCTGAAATTTCGAGTTTGAAAAAAAAATCAGAATACCGGAAGTGCGTTTTTACTAAACAGTTTTTTTCAGTTTTTGTGATTTTCTCCATAAAAAACACCGATGAATTTCATTAAATTTACTACACAAACTATAAAGTTTGTTGTCAATTACAATTTTGAAAACTGGAGTAAGAGAAAGTTGTGTGAGTGTTTCACGTCAGGTTTTTACTTTCTCTTATTCCTAGTAAGAGGAAGTATTGTAATTTTTTATATATTTATAATTACCAACCAAAAACTATTAATTAATATATATATATATATATATAAATGTGTGTGTGTGTGTGTGTGTGTGTGCGCGCGCAGAAAATATCTCAATATTGAAAAAGATAACAATATCCAATGAAAAAACTCCCACCCGACTTTCCTAAGCTGCAATTAATACAATTTTTCTAATTATTTTTAATTTTCTTTATAAACATTTAGTTGTGTTTGCCAGTAAAACAGGTGGTTGGAATTATCATATATACATGAATATAACTGGCTGGCATGACAGCGTTTCCTCTCTCAACCAATTAAACAGTATAAATTATAACCTAACTAACCAGCTCCTCCTCAAGATTCCCTCTAAAATCTGTTTTTCCCCACAAATTTACAAATAAAAGTGATATGCTTTTATCTGAGTGGTTATCATTCTAAGTTAAAAAATAAAAAAAATAGTTATAGCAGCGGTTCTCCAGAAAATTCCCCCCAAAAAACTCAAAAACCAATTCAATAATTTCGTATTTTCGGTTACCAATTTTCTACAAAATTTTGAATTCTAACAATGCTTCTATAGTATATTTTATTATTATATTAAGTTATAGAACTACAAAGTAATAAAGTGGTAATTTAGAGAAAAGCCTAACGTTACTAACTTTCCAGATCAAATAAAAGAAGCAAGTGAAGGTAGCGCATGAGTAAAAACGGAAAATGTCTACATTCAACTCAATTTAATTTAAAAAAAAATCTGGTGTGAAATTCACTCACACAACTTTCTCTTACTCCAGTTCTCAAAATTATAATTGACAAATTTTATAGTTTGTGTACCAAATTTAATGAAATTCGTCGAAAACTGAAAAAACTGTCTAGTAAAAGCGCACTTCCGGTTTACTAATTTTCCTGAAACTCGGAATTTTAGCTATCTATTTATTTATAATTAATTTTGTTTGGGTGATTGAATTGTATAATCAACTATGATACCACTTTAGAAGTAGCTGTAACCCGACCCATCCTCCAAATATGCACTTAAATGAATTTTCCCAGAGAAATGTTTTAAATAAAAGTTGTAGCTCATTGTATGTGTAGTTTGTATAATAGTTTCAAGAAAATCGTCGAAGCCATTTTTGAGAAAATTACAAAAAAGTGAAAAAAATCATTTAGTAAAGTGATAATACAGACGCACTTCCGGGTACCAGATTTTTTTCAAACTCGGAATTTCAACAACATATTTAATTCTAATTAACATTATTTAGATGATAGAATTGTTTAATAAACTGAAATAGCAGTTAAGATGAAATCCTAACCCCGCCCCTCTCCCTGAAGTGCCCTTAAATGAATTTTCCCGGAGAAATGTTTCAAATAAAAGTTGTAGCCCATTGCATGTGTAGTTGATGTATCAAGTTTGAAGGAAATCGTCGAAGCCATTTTTGAGAAAAATGCAAAAAAGTAAAAAAACCAACTAGTAAAGTGGTACTTCCGGTTGAGGAATTTTGACAGATGAGCCACCGTCAGATGCCTTGGTGATACCTAAACGGAATATCAAGTTTTCAACTTTCTATGGTTTTTTTGTTTTTGAGCTATGCTGTTCACACACACACACACACACACACTATTTGCTAAAAACCACTTTTTTGGACTCAGGGGACCTCAAAACGGATATTTCCGGTAAACTCGATATCGAAAAATGGCACAGTTACCAGACTTCCTCTTCTAGGAGTAGAGAAAGTAAAATTCAATAGATATTTTTTTTTAAGTTTTTAAGATATTTTTGGTTATACAAAAAAAAAAAAAAACCATGATTTCTCAACTACTAATGTATAAATTAAATGATTTGCAATATAAAATCCAGTGTTCGGGTTTTAGCTTTAAAAAATCATTAATAATAAGTGATTTGAGAAAGCATATACTAACTGATATTGCGGAATTAGAGTGTTAGGAAGGGAACGCCTTTGTGTTGTATTTCAAGTTTTTTCGGGTAATGTAAATTGAGAAATCAGTTGTTTTTTTTTTTACTACACTACCATCCTCTTGATAAACCTATAAAATGAATATAATTTTAATTGTTATATTTACTTTCTTTTCGTTCTATTACCCTAGTAAGATGAAGGTATTGTATCGTGTACAAAATTGTCGATATCGCGTTTCCCCGGAAATATCCGTTTTGAGGTCCCCTGAGTCCAAAAATGTGGGTTTTAGCAAATGGCCTGTGTGTGTGTGTGTGTGTGTGTATGTGAACAGCATAGCTCAAAAACGAAAAACCGCAGAAAATTGAAACTTGATATTCCGTTTAGGTACCACCATAGGATCTGACTGTACAATATATCTGTCAAAATTCCTTAACCGGAAGTACCGCTTTACAAGTGGTTTTTTTTTTTTTTTACTTTGTTGCGTTTTTCTCAAAAATGGCTCCAACAATTTTTTTCAAACTTGTTATATCAACCACACATATAATGAGCTCCAACTTTTATTTGAAACATTTCTCTGGGAAAATTCATTTAACGACAGTACTGGGGGAAGGGTGGGGTTAGGTTCTCATCTAACGTGCTATTTGAGTTTCTTAGACAGTTCTGTCTTCTAAATTAGCATTAATTAGAATTAAATATGTTGTTGAAATTCCGAGTTTGAAAAATTGGATAACCGGAAATGCGTTTACTTTACCACTTTACTAAATGATTTTTTTCACTTTTTCGCAATTTTCTCAAAAATGGCTCCGCCGATTTTCTTGAGACTTCTTACCTAAACTAAGCATACAAAGATCAAACTACAACTTTTATTTCAAACATTTCTCTGGAATTAAATGAATTTTTAATGGCACTTTTAGCTGAGGGGTGGGGTTATGTTTTTCTCTAAAGTGCTATCATAGTTGATTTTACATTTCTATCATCCAAAGAAAATTAATTAGAAATAAATAGATGGCTAAAATTCCGAGTTTCAAGAAATTAGTAAACCGGAAGTGTGCTTTTACTGAACACTTTTTTTTTCAGTTTTCGTCGAATTTCATTAAATTTGGTACACAAACTATAAAATTTGTCAATTATAATTTTGAGAACTGGAGTAAGAGAAAGTTGTGTGAGTGTTTCACACCAAATTTTTATTATTGAATAAAAAAAAAAAATTTTACCGTTAAACGTTTAACGAACACAATAAAAATATTTTTTGTTGTTGTAATATAATCTATAATATCGCCACAATTACCCAATCAACGCTGTCTGGCGAGAAGCCTAAATAGCACTAGTTAGGTCACATTATTAAGGCAAACGCAGCTTGTCGGAAATAACCGAAAAAGACCGTTTTTTGACACGGCGAATTTGGCATCCTCAACATCAAGCAACACCTTGTTGAAATAGTTCTTTTTTAAAAACGGATTTATTAGTGGTAATTAAATAATAATTAGGCAATGATTGTTATGTTATTATTCTTTTTCATCATAAAATAAAAAAAATTAATTTTTGTAGTTATTTTCTGGGGCTACTGCAGTGTCGCAGTGCTTTTATGCACCAGCCGCAACTGATTATCTAAGAAAAATGTTTAAAATAAAAGTGATTTTTAATAAACTGGTCCTCTTGTCGACTTAGCGGCTCGGTTTCTCTTGGGCCTTTATAGGTTTATTGTGAAATCACATGGTTGTTACATCCGGTTGGTTTCCTGCCGTGCAGCTTCTTGGAGCCCATTTAATTATTATCAATAATCATCAGCCAAGTAGCAGTTTATTGGTGAAGATTCGAAGAGTTGGAATCACATAAGAATTATTTCCTTATTCCTATTTTTCCTCCCCATTTTCCCCGATATGAGCTGAGGACACACATGAGTCTTACAACAACCGGCAACCAGGATTCTGCGTTTCAAGGTGTAAGCGCCATTCCTTTGGCTCATTGAAAGTGATAATAAACCATATTTGCTAACCTTTTTAAATTTAATTATATTACCATTTTTTTCTATACGTTTAATATTTTAATTACCCATTTGCTCACTCAATTATATTATATTATAACAGTCCACTCAAAATTTTTCACTTAATTTACATTTTTGCTGTTGGTTTTTTTTTTATTTAAACAGAGCCCACCCGAGGTATTTCAACTCAATAAATTTCATTTTTCCTGTACATACATATATTTTTATTTACTGTACAGAGCCTACCAGTGGGTGAGATAATAGGGTAAACAGAACCTACCAGAGGCCCAATTTTCACCCCTACCGTGGTAAATTTCATTTAATTTTCAATTGTGTATTTTTCTTACAAGTGCTTTTCTTGTTAAATTCACGTGTTTATAGGTTAGAGCACCATTTGAGCATTTCGTTATTTGGAGTGGCAGCCATATTTTATTCCATGGCCCCTTAGATAGTTTTCTATCTTGATTCTGTTACTGTGGCCGTTAAACTTATACAGTGTCTCACTATGTATACGCGCTCTCCGACCAGCTGATCAGATAATTTAATGTTTTAAGCTAACCTGCTTGCAAGAACCTTTTCTCTTGCTTCCTTTTACGTGATTTAAATTTATTGGTATCGAATTTCCTTTGGCAATACATTTAAATATTTTTGTCATCTTCATTGTAAACAGAAATTTTAATTTTGTTAGTTTTCGTGTTGCATTTATTTATTATACATTCTTTGTTAAAGATTTTCCGTAAATTTAACGCATTTGTGCTTGCTATGTCTTTTGAAATCTATTTAAATATAATTTTGTCTATTTCATTATAAATAGAAGTATTAACTTTTGTTAGATTTCGGTTACATTCACTTGTTATATTCTTTGTTAAATATATGCCGTAAAAACTAACACGTTTTTATTATTTAATTAATTAATATTATTAAATTCCCTTCTGGAATTTACAATTTTTCTATTATTTTGTTGTTACTCTTAATTTGGGTTTTTTAAATTTTTTTGTTACGACTAGCACCCAATTATGGCACCTCAGAAATTAACTGCTTTTATTTAAACGTCAGGTGTCTGTAACTACGGCTGCTTTAGAGTCAACTGTGACGCGGCTAGAGGCATTAAATCCTGATCGCCCTTCCCTAAATCCGGGTGTTACTTCGTTGCTTGAAAAGCTTCGTGCTAAATATAATTCAGCCAATGGAAAGCTGCAACCCTACCTTAATCTGGAAGTTTTATCCGGCGGCTTGAATGAGGAAATATTAATGGTAGGTATGCATAAATTAGAGGAGTTGTTAGCGAAAGGCCGACTGCATGCTTTGGAGTTTCTCGCGGTGCTACTCCAATTCCTCTTGCTGCTTCAACTCTCCTAGACCCCCCTAGTTGAGTCCGGCCCGGAGGACCAAAAAAAAAAAGCTCTGTACAATAAATACAAGAAAAATAAAATAAAAATATATATTGCGCGAAATACTTCGGGTGGGCTCTGTTTAATAAAAAAACAAAAAAAACAGCATAAGTATAAATTAAGTGAAAAAAATTGAGTGGACTGTATAATAATATAATATAATTGATTGAGCAAATGGGTAATTAATATATTAAACATATAGCAAAAACGAATATAGAAATTAAATTTAAAAAGATGTAGCAAATATTGTTTATTATCACTTTCAATTACCCAAAGGAATGGCACTTACCTTGAAACGCAGAATCCTAGTTGCCAGTGTTGGAAGACCCATGTGTACGTAGCTCATATCGGGTTAAAGGGGAGAGGAAAAATAGGAATAAGGAAATAATTCTTATGTGCCTTCAACTCTTAAGTCTTGACCAATACACTGCTACTTGGCTGATGGTCGTAGATAATAATTAAATGGGCTCCCAGAAGCTGCACGGCAGGAAACCAACCGGAAGTAATAACCATGTGATTTCACTGTACACCTGTACAGGCCCAAGAAAAACCGAGTCTCTAAGTCGACAAAAGGACCAGATTATTAACATTACCCATGAAAACCAGAAGTAACAAATTTGGGTTTTCACAATTAAAGGCAATCGAACTGGCATGAATCGTATAGGTATAACACTGCCCCCTGTTTAAGGGAATGTTGCATAACGGCTTACTTCTTCGAGCTTAAAATGGTACTAACGGAGAGAGGAGAAAATGCATGGGTTACAATCCTCTCTATTCATAGGACACAGCCTAATAAATTAGTAAATTATTATCAAGGTAATACAATACCCCCCTTCCAAAATAAAATTATTGTACGCCATTGGCGGGAAATTAGTTTTATATTATATAGCGAACGGTGATAGGGATTTATGTTTGTAGGTTAGTATACGGCGATTAAAGAAAATTGTTGCAGCCATTTTGTAAATTAATATTTTCGGCTAGTAAGTTTCGGCCAAAACTTTCGTGTCAGATGCGATAAGAATTGACGGAATACCAAGTCCGAGTACCATCCGATTTTTATTCTAAAGAGATTTTGTTCACACATACACAAGAAGTTCATAACTTCATATTCCGCTTTTGGTAACTTGAAAAATGTGTTTTTAGAGAAAACTCAATTTCAAAAAACTGCCAAGAAAGAAATATTTGAACTAGCTGGAGGCAAGACAAAGTATTAATTGTCTGTGGGACGTCCCCCCCCCAGTGAAGTTTTTTTTTTTTTTTTTTTTTTTTATTAAAATAATAATTAAAGTAATTTTAGTTAGAATAAATAATTTTGTTTAAAAATTGTGGAAATTACTTTTCCAACAAACTTTCCTCGCTTGAATATTTTACAACAAAAATCAGTTTTTCAATTTAAGTTTGAATTTCATTTTTTTTTTTTTTTTTTTAAAAGATATCAAGATTGCTTTTACCTTTTTAATTCTTTTTACTCTTGGCAAAAATAAGTATTTTGATCGTGTCAAATTTTCCAAATTGAGTTGTCATTTGATGTGCCCGGACTATAAATAAGACACTTTTTGAATTTTTTTTTTTTTAACTTAAGGCGGTTCAACATGTATGGTGATTAGCGCCCAGAGCCTTCTCAGTGCACTGCCAGCCTCCGGACATTGTTCTCTCGCTACAGACAACATTGTCCATCACTGAACAGTGAGCTGTAGTGGTTCGTAGGAAGAAAAAATCTAAGGGTACTGGACTCGAACCCGGGAGTCCTACGCGCTAACCACTTAGCTAATCCCCTCCCCTTTTTAAAAATTGATCTTGTGTTTTGTGTGTGTATGTGTTTGTCCCGCTGCAAGCTGATACTACTTTCAAAGTTTCATACATAGCATTTTATTATTAACTAGAAATTTACATTTCACACTATATTTAGCAAATTTGGTGGGTGGCTAATAACAGAAATTATGGTTTTTCATTGTTTATGACAAAAATTAATAAATTATTTGTTTACTGTATCCAATTATTATTCTGATAATTAGCTAATGGAATATATTTTATCTACCTGCCAAACGCAACCAATTATGCAACCAGTCCCAGTTTTAATTATGAATATTAATCCACCTTTCCAAATTATTGAGTAAAATACCAAAATGTATAATAGAAATGAATTTCTGGATAAAACTGGAAATGATATTTCTACGTGGTCACCAAATGCGGGATTTAAAATATGTACAATTTCTGTAGGCAGTAGACCTTTTTTTACAATTCTTTTACTGCTGCCAAGCAACTGTGTCAAACTTCACATATCATGTTTTTTCCACTAGGAATAAATAAGAAATGGACGAATTTCATTGGCTGAAAGTAAGACAAATAGTGCCTGAGCTAAGCTCAAATAGAGGCTTTATAAAGTTTCAGCCAAAATAATAAAAATATTACACACTCAAAGAGTGATGAGAGATTATTATAAATACAAAATTTAAATAATACAGGGTTAATAAACCACGAATTGAATATTAACAGTCCGCCTGGCGGCCAACAAACTAAACTGCCACAGGAAATCCAAGTAGTTTAAATTCGCGGGGTTTTAAATTCGCGACATAAACATTTAGTAAAAAATTATAAGTTTGAAAATTTTTTTTTTCAATAATCCTATGAGGGAAGGGAATAATAGCTAAGTGGTTAGCGTACTGGACTCCCATGCGTTCGAGGACACGCGTTCGAGTCCAGCTGTGCTATCCTTAGATTTTTTTTCTCCCTAGGAGCCTCGACAGCTCATTGTCCGGTGATGGACAAGTGTTTTCTGTAACGAGAGAACACTGTCTGGAGGCAGGCAGTGCACTGAGGAAGCTCCGGGCGCCAATGGCCATAGATGTTGACGCGCATTAAATTAATTAAAAAAAAAAAAATCACTATGTAATTGAATTAAGAGAAAGTCGTGTGAGTGTTTCACACAATCTTTTTCTTTCTCTCACTCCTACTAAGTGGCATTTTCTCTTTTTTTTTTTCTTTTTTTTTTTTGCAATTTACTCGAAAATGGCTCCAACAAATTTTCTTTAAACTTGGTACATCAACTACACACACACACAAAGACCTACAACTTACTTTCAAGATACTGTTCGAAATGTAGATAAAGTTTATTTTAACTGAACAAAAATATGAAAAAAGAGTATTTATCTACTATATTTAAATGTTTAAATTTAGTCTAAAAAAAAATTGAAGAATATTTTTTTGTATTCATTGTAGAATATTATTATACTTAATTTAGTTCATAAACAAAAGGTTTATTGAGGTTTGTTTTATTATGTGTGAAGTCTATTTCTGTTATGTAATTTTTTTTTTTTTTTTTTTACCTTTTTCATTGCAATTAACCCTTTTTAATTACTTATCTTTCTTTGTAAAGGTTTATAATCTTTTAATGTTTTCTTTTGTTTTATTCTTTAGGGCTTAATTTGTATTTTTATGCTCCTTCTTTTTATTATTTCTTATATACATATATACAAGAAATATAATATATATTTATATATTGTTGTTGTGGTTGGTTCCACAGAGCTGGAAAGCATCAGAGATATTTTCCGTGATAGCCTGCTTCTTGTTTTGTGGTCATCGACCGATTTCGGGCGTTCGCCCATCATCGGGATGTTTTTGTCAAAACACTGTGAATAACATGCACAGAGTAAATTTAGTTGATTATGCCTCTCTGTTCAGACACAATATCACAATTCAATCACAATATCATAAACAATGCCATATTATCACAATAGAAAGTATTCAAAGAAGATTCTGCAAAATTATTTATTCTCGGTTTTACTCAGATCTGTACCCTTCTTATTCTGCAACTTCCATACTTGAACATCTGTCTCTGCTTCCTCTTGAAGTTAGAAGATACGAAATAGACCTAATATTTCTATACAGCGTACTTCACAATCAAATCAATAATCCTTACTTACTTGAACAGTCACAATTCCGAATTCCCACTACCTGTGTGTCAGATTATTTCACATATTCAATGTTCCACATTTCAAAACCTACCTTCCAAACAGACCTATCCATAGGATGATACGGCTAACCAAGTAGATGTTCATTAATGATATTCCTATCATTAAGGCTCTAACCCTTAAGCTTTAATCACCAGTACCAACTGTAATCAAATAGAGACAGCGTCGCTCTGTTGGTCCCACTGATTTAAAAAGTTCACCTGAATTGGATGCTACCACATAGGTAATTTAGTAAAGGATGAGCCTTCGCGAAAAGAACCGCCTAGAGAAGACAACAGCTGTAGAATAGAATAGAATAGAAGCGGGGGGGGGGGGGTACCTCATTCCCCGGCTACCGTCAATTTAAGGTCCTATTGTGGATCGTCTTATGTTACAGAACAGTTCCCGCATGTCCCGGGCAACCCATACGGAGTGTCAGTTTATTCCGAGTTACCCACCTCGGTGAGGGCAAGTAGGCAGTCCCACACCAGTCTTGAGAATATTTGGTGTGAGGAAAGTGACTTCAGGGCTGCCTGACTGTCGGAGTATATGGCCACTCTTCTAACCACTGTTCTATGCCTTATAATCTCCCTAGCGCAAAGTTGTAACGCCACGACTTCAGCCTGAAAGACCCTAGGCTGGCCTTAATTTTAACTTTAGGCCTGCCCCCCAACAGCTGTATGTCCCACTATAATTATTATAATAGAAATGTAAATTAAATTAATAATGTGCCTCATTTTCCGAATTTTTAAAAATAGTTTCCTCATCTGATATTCATAATAATTATAAATGATTTAAAGCGAAAATTTTAAAATAACAAGATAATAATTAATCAGTTTTTTTATTACTATTATGATTTTAATCATTAATTCATAAACATGAAACAGTGACAATGAGTTGACACTATAATTAGCCATCATTTATTAAAATTGCCTTGTAATCACCAAGTATATGGTGAATGAAATTTCCTTCAGAAATTAATTAAAGATGTGTTAAATTTTAGTAGATTATAAATTAAATATAAAGTAAAAAAATAAAGTAGTGCTGCTGTCTATTTTCTCAGGCTGACTTTATGTTAAGTACCAAGCCTGTGTCGTGGAGAAGATGGATAACACACTACTTTACTATAGATTTTTCATATTAGTCATCAAGTAAAATCTTGGAAATCAGGCAGTAAGTCTCACTTGATGGTCTGTGCCTCTCATCATTCAGTTATCATGGTACCATCAAAAAGTATTGAATTAATTATTTCTACTATTATTTATTATTTCTATTATTTATTAATTATTAAACAATATTATTATATAAAAGAATTTGTTGACCGTTGATGAATTAAGTTATGAAGAAATTTGGTGATGATCAGTCAAGAAAAACCATTCAATTATGCCAACGTTTCGACAGAGTTTCTTGTCTTTATCAAGGCTTTAATATACGTATAGAAAGTCGTGAAGATGTGAAAAAAAAAAAAAATTCTTTCTCCACATCTTCACGACTTTCTATATATTAAAGCCTTGACAAAGACCTAATATTATTATATTAAATTTTATTTTTGTACCTAAATATATGGATCCACTTTACATGAGCCACAGTGAAAGAGGAAGCAGAATTATCCAACATCCCAACAATGTTCAGAAGAAAATTTTAAATAAAGAAAGATTGTGCATTCTTCTGCTGTGTGTTCTTAGTCGATCAATAGAAATAACAACTCTGAAGCTCAAGAAAGGAAGAATTCCGCATAGGATACGAATAACAGTAGAAGCAGTAACTAAAAACTTAATGCATATTTCGAACTTGAATAGTAAGATTTCAAAATATTTGCAGGTGTAAGGCAAGGTAGTTGGCTGAGTCCTTATTATTGTCTATATTGATAATTGACGTTTTTTTTTCTAACTTTCCCTTTTACTACTTCAGTTAATTTTATTTTTTCACATAAACAACCAAAATTATCATGGATTTTATAAAGTTATTATATATGTAAAAGTAGAAACAAAGAATTTTTTAAATTTTATATCTTAACAACTCATATTCTATAAAAAAAAATTTTTATATTTTGAATTTAAAAAAATCAGTGAATTAAAGCTGAATTTCAGCTTACCGGTCAATCTGTTTACTACCTATCATGGGTAAGGTACTTGAACGAATCTTTCAAACTCCTCTTCTCCTCTTCAAACGAATCTTTTCTCTTTTAGAAGGTTTCCTTCCAAATCATCTGTTTGGTTTCCGTAGCTCTCACTCAACAATTCACCAGTGCCACCGCCTTATTGACACCATCTCATCTGCCCTTGAACAGAAGCAGTATTGCCCTGGTGTCTTCCTGGACATCGCTCAGGCGTTTGACCGAGTTTGGCAAGCAGGTTTGTTGTGGAAGCTCAAGGGAGTCCTTCCCTCTACCTACTATATGATCCTAAAATCATACCTGTCTGATCGTTCCTTCTGGGTTCGTTCTGCCTCCTCCAAATCTTCTAAATCCATGCAGGTGTATCCCAAGGCAGTGTCCTTGCTCTTCTCCTATATATTTTCTATACTCAGATATCCTTCCCA
>JAAEAF010005869.1:0-31984 GCA_011037195.1 Triatoma infestans
CGTGATAGCCTGCTTCTTTTTGTGGTCATCGACTGGCTTCGTGCGTTGATCCATCATCAGAATGATTTTTTTCAAAACAGTGTGAATAAGTTATCACACTTTTAAGGCAAAACCATCCTGATGATGGGCGAACGCCCGAAACCGGTCGATGACCTCAAAAACAAGCAGGCTAGCACTGAAAATATATCTGATGCTTTCCAGCTTGCGAACCAACCACAACAAATATATAATTTTATGTGAAAGATTCTTGCGAAAAAATTGTTTATAGCGATGTTCTGTGGGTGTTGATTACATTAGGTTCCCCACTCACGGGCCAACACAGATTAGACCGGGAGTTAACGAAATGCCTGCCACTTTCTGAAAACTTCAACTTTTATGAAAATTCAGATCGATCAGATCTATGAAATTGCAGCAAGTGGAAATCATGAAGAATGTTTTGTATCAGATTTGTTTTTTTTTGTCTAATTAGCCTCTTTCAGTTTGTAAACATCGATCAATTTTGGGACATCCAACTATATTCAGGATGTTTAAATAAACATTCTAAGATCGTCCGACTAATTACATGGGCAAATAACTTGCAGTGGGCTCCTAGTCAACGATGTCAACACTTCTTTAATAAAAAAACATCCTGATGATGACACAGTAAAGCAGGCTATCCTCAACAAACACTCAAATATGATTTTATATTTTATTCATGGTCTTTTAATTCTCTAGCGACGAGTAACATACCAAATTAGAGTGATTTTATTTATATCAGGTATCAATTCCATGCATATTCAATCTCATTCTAGTTTTGGTCCATAGAAACTGTATGCGTGTCCAGTAAAATATGTCTGTCTGTTTATCGTTGAATATTATAAGGCCATATTGCTTCATATAATATATGCGTGTGTGTAGGTTTCGTCCTTGTAATATTTAAATCGATATGTGTTCATTGAGTAACTATCAATCGATGTGAATAATTGCCATATTTTTCCATCTGAAACTCTTTTACTTTATAGTTGAATATAATATTTCCTCGATTATTAATATTGCAAACGAGAAAATAATAATTATATATATAAACTACATTCACTTCCTGATTGCGTACAATATTATTATTGCTAAGAACGAACATTGAATTAACCACATTTACATTTTTATCATTAAACAATCGGTTGCGAAACTCTCACACCATTACCTCTTACTCCTATTACTACAATTATATATTAAATGACAAATTTTCTTTAGATTCAAATTTGTCCCACATAAATATAGAGTTCATAAATGTAGAGAGAGTAAATATCGAGTTACTTGGTTGGCGTATAAGTACCTCCCCGCTAATTTTGGCCGTTAGAGAAGTGATTATATTGTGGCCAAAAACATTGAACAACCGTCTGTAACATTTCAAATTTGGCGCCGCATAACTATCCAGAAACTATTTTTACAAATAAAATGTTTCAAATAAAAAGTGATACGTTTCTATCTATGCAAGCAGCAAGCATTCCAAGTTTAATCAACAGGTGCAACAGTTTTCCACAAAATTCCAAAAAACTCAAAAAATTGTTCTCAACATACATTATACTGAAGTTGTACTTTCAGAGGAAACCATAACACTACTGTTCCCCCAGAACCCCTAAAAATCAATTTTCTCGGGAAAATGTTTTTTTTCGAGTAAAATCACGAAAACCTGAAAAACAAAAATCAAAGAGTAAAATTGCACTTCCGGTTGATGGATTTTGCCCGAAATCTTTGTGTCTGTTGCGATGGTAACCGAATACCTTCCTGTGACTTTTTGTTTTTGAGATATGTTAACACGCAAAAAACACAAGCAGACCATTCGCTAAAAACATTTTTTTCGTATTCAGGGGACCTCAAAACAGATATTTCCAGTGAAAACTCTATTTCGAAAATTTGGCACGATTGCAATATTTCTAGGAGTAAAGAAAGTAAAAAATCAAAAACCTATGATGTACTGTTATAAATAAAAAATATAGCCACAGTTGGGTTAACCAATTGTCATCCTATTTGTCGAATTCTAGCAATGCTTCAAATATACCATTATATTATAAACATGGTACACCTTTAATAATATTAGAGCTTAAAGGAGGTACTTTAGAGTAGTGCTCCACAACCTTTATTTGCTCACGGTACAACAAAGTTCTTCCCCAAATTTCGCGGCACACCAAAAGTAAATATGTATTTATATAAAATAGAATGCAAAATATTACATAATTTCTTTTATTCGATACATATACATGCATAACTTAAGAACTATACTTAATAAGGTACTATAAGTACTTTAAGACCTTATACTATAAGACCCTTATACAGGTACTTAAAAACTATAATATAAGGTAAAAATACTTCCTCTTAGTAGGAGTAAGAGAAAGTAAAAAAATGGGAATTAATGTGATACCTGAGCTTGTTTCAATGACCACAAATGCCTCAGAATATAATTTGGCTCGATATTTGAAAGTGCAACCCGAAGTTTTTTCAAGACCTTGTAATCACGACCGCATTACATTTTTAACTAACACTAGTGTTCAGAAACTTTGTTCTCTAAATTCGTTGTTGAAAATAAGAGTAGAATTGAAATAGCATGGCCTGAAATCCGAGGATATTCTTTCCTAACCGAAATCCGGAAAGCATCCAATGGAACTTCGGCAAAGTGAAGGTTTAACGTCCCGTCGTTACTCAATTCAATAGATTCCTCTCGAATTTGCAGAGAAAGTGCATCTGCAGAATTTATAGCATTGGTTGCAAAAGGATTTTGTTCCAATCGCATTGTTCCGTATTAATTGAATAAAAATAGTGGTCAGATTTATTCACCACGTTTAGTATTATTTTTATTGGTATTATTTATTTATTACACATGTCGGGCCACATGCGGCGCGTGGCTGGCCACCCCTGCGTTGTACCTACTGTGGGCGCGGCGGCACACAGCATCGAACACGGCACACCGGTTGCGGAGCACTGATTTAGAGGAAGGCTTAATGTTACTGCTCTCTTCATGACCAACTCCCCACCCCCGACCTGGAAAATTGCTTCAGATGAAGGATAGGCATAAATGTATTTAGAGAGTGATGGATTTTTCTCAAATAACCGTATTATCAGATGCGGTAGTGACATGGAATCGGAAAACCAAGTTTGATCTTCCTTCGTATTTTTTTGTTTTTGAAATATTTTGTTGACACACACACACACACACACACACACATACATAGTTCGCTTTTTTCATACTCAGGCGAACTTTAGCGACATAATTTCCGGAGAGAACTCAAATTTCGAAAATTCGACACCCTCTTACTCTGAGAGTAAGTGAAAGTAAACCTGATCAAGAAGGTGTTGATGTTTATTGACCCCATTCTTGAGGTATTGATGATTAAAGCAAATTAACAGCTGATTTTTCTTTTCTTTAATCTTTGGAAATTTAATTAATAAAAATTAAGAACGGCGTTGCTGTCATGAATCTATAACTTCTTTTTTTGTTAAACATGTTTACAATATATATGATTTGTATTAGTATTTATTTAATGAGGTTGTACTTTCCTGTAGAATGTTGCGTTTTTTTTATTCGCTTGTAAAAACTTGATTTTTATTTTTTTAATTTTTCTTTTTAAAGTGAACGTAAACAACAATGTTTTCTGTCTGAGACCTTTTAGAGAGATCTCTCTAATTTTGATTTAACAAAATGAATATGTCTGTCTGTCAGATGCAGACAAAAGTTTGTTCGCTTTCCCCAACAAATCTCTCATAGGGAAGGAAATGGACAAGCCATTTCTTCAGGGTTCAATATTTACACACACACACACCTTGCTCCAAATTCAGATAGGAGGCCTGCACAGGTAGCTGATGAGTCCAACTATTTGGGTTTAGCGAACTTACAGACAAATTCCAGTTCACAAACTCACTCATTAACAATTACACATTGTATATAATTTTTCCACACAATGAAATTCTATGTGCAAACACACTATACACCTTACCGAGTAACGCCAGGTCGCAGTGAATGTGAAAACTAAATTTGCTCTGTGCAAGTCTGTGTTGTCGCACTGTCTGAAAAAGCATTCTGAAGATGGGCGAACGCCCGAAACCGGTCGATGACCACAAGGTGAGTGAGGCAGGCTGAAAATGTCTCTGATGCTTTCCAGCTCTGCGGAACCAACCACCACCACCACCACCACAATTAAGATATATTGAAAACGACCCAAGTTTAATTAATTTTGTTAATTATTACAGTAAGAGAAAGTGGTAAGGGAGAGTAGCAAACCGATGGACCGACCAAATTATTACTCGACTGCTTGCTGGTCGGTCCCACAGCTTAGTTTTATAATAAAATATTTATAAATACAGAAATTACAGTTTACGGATAATTACTTTCCTCTTTTTAGGGGCTGAGATACAGGATTTTTCTTTATTTTGGGTACCACATTCGGGGGCCGGGTTGAGGACCCACCCTGAGAAACCGGAAGTACGATAATTATTGAGCGCTATCCTAGTTCTCACACTGTTCATCTTCTTTTTGTAGTCCTCCCACCCGCTGTGCACATGTTTGTGCATGTCTCCTTCATACACGCGCACATACACACACACAAAACAGGTTCACTCACATTCCAAACAGTTTAATGCATGAAACAGTTTAATACACTGGACGAGTGAATCCCCAAGTACAGGGCCGTCCCCCCAGGACGTGTGGCGGCGAGATGTCGTCGTTGCTGACTCACCAGGTGTGTGAGCCGCTCTCTCCCAGTCCACCCTCTCTCTCATCGTCTCTCACTATAAAACTCTATCTAAAACATAACTATCTGTCTCATTCTATCGTGGGCTTCGTGCTTCACCAATCATTGTTTATTCTCTCATACTCTGGTCTACCCGATCCGTACAAGAATGCCAAAACTTCCTCTTTATCTTCTTTTACTTTTTTTAAAAAATATATAAAAAAAAAACTTTTAGATTTTTGTCTATGTGACGTAATCTCCATGTAAATCTTTGAATACTTTTCCAAGTTCTTCGTTGTTTTCTAACTAATATCTTGACAATTCTTGGATTTTATTTAAGGAACTTATTTTCTCTTTGCTTCACGATAAGTGGGTAATTTCCCAACACACTTTTCCTCTACACAATCTGGTGGAAAGCATTCACACGACTTCCTTTTACTGGTTGGCGAATTTTCTTCAAACTTGCAGTGTTTACAACTACGTTCATCTCTTCTCCCATAACATTTAAATGAAGATGGTAGGGATTATACTTGTTCGCCTGAATGTGACTTCAGTCACTGGCAGTGCCTTTTAATCTGAACTTCTTAACGAATCTTTTTTTACTTTCTAGTAGGGAAAATATTGTGATCGCGTCAAATTTTCTAAATTGATTTTCACCGGAAATACATGTTTTGAGGTCCCTTGAATACGAAAAAATAGTTTTTAGCGTAAATAGTGTATAATGAACAGAATAGGAAGCTTTTCGGCAAAATCCACCAACCGGAAGTGCAATTTTACTGATTTTTTTTTTTTAGTTTCCCGCGATTTTCTCGAGAAACATCCATGAAAGAAACGTTCATGACCAAAAATCCTCTGAAAGCTGTTGAAAAATTTTCCTTAATTTCATATAATGTTAATCGTAAAACAGATGTTTAAATTCAATCAGCTGATAATTATTTAGCTAATTTTAATTGTTTAACCACGGCATAAATTGCTGTTTACTTGGTTTTTCTTTAATTGTTATTTGTTGGCTGATGTTGTTTTATTAATTCAATTCTTTAAACGTTCCAGGTAAGTGACTCAGAATTTGAACTTGATCTGTTCTATTAATTAATCAAGGTATGTAACTTTAGTTTTCAATTCTATTTTGTTCGGTCTCTTAGTACAACAACCTTAAGATTGTTTTCTGGGTTCTGAACTGGTTTCGGATTCTCATCCGCCGTCAGTGTACAGCGTCAAGTTTGTGTAGAGAGTTGATTTGAAAATTTAAGTAACTGTCACACACCATCTATTAATTTATTATAAACTATGAATTTTGAGGATTTCCTGGGTTGAAACTTAATATTCAGATTTATTCGCGATTTTTTCCAACAAATAATTCCCAATAATTTACTTTAAACTTTTAGAGCAACTATATCTAGGCTTATTACTTTTTGAAACACTCTTTCGGAAAATTTATTTTAAAAGATTTCCGATGGAAACCTTTTTTTAGCTGCTAGTTTAGTTTCCGTCTAAAGATTCGTTCCACCATCTATATAGGATAGGGGCAACGAAAATTTTTTTTAAAATTTTACCTTTAAAGGAAATTTGTGAGTTACAAAAATAAGAATTTGGTATTAAAAGAAAGAGGAGGCAGGTGATCGTCTCACACTGAGATTCACAAATTTATTATTCCAATTAAGGTTCACCAATTCAAATTGCGCAAACATTAGCAACGATATAGTTCCTTGCTTATCTATTATAGAATGATTCATCTATAGATTACAATTAGCTAAAAATACTTCAGTAATTCCTTCTCTGTCTAATTATCATACATTTACTAATTTCGACGATAATTTATTACCATTGTTCCAGTAATTGTATATTTATGACGAATTAATGTCCAAAAAAAATATGAAACAATAAAAAAACAACTAATATGATAAACGTGCGGTTTCAAATAACACGCAAAAACATAGATAAGTGTCGTGGTAAAACGTAAAGTAATGTCTGGTATTTTATCCGTCGTAGCATGCATATTTATTTTCTTCCTGACCGGTTTCGGATTTTCATCCTTTGTCAGAGCGAATTCACCAAGTTCGTGTAGAGAGTTCACTTCAACTTAATGTTTCTGTTACTTGTTGTTCACACTTGTTGATTGTATATAATTAAGTGGGGAGGTTATAAGGTTATGTTACTATGTGTGTGTGATTAATGACAAAATTTAATTATTTTAAGTTATGATTAGACACATATATATATATGTGTGTGTGTGTGGGTGGGTATATGTGTATGTACAGGGTGTCCCAAGTATATGGATAACGACTTTTTCTCGGAAACTAAGATAGCTAGAAAAAAACTGAAAAATACGTGTCCCCGTAGTTTTTTGTTAGAAATCCAAATTTAATTTGCAAATTTGTTTTGGTGCTTCGAGAAGTGAAGATACAGGCACCAACTTCATTTTTTCAAATAGGGAGGTGTGGTTTTTATTTAAGAAATAGATTCCTCTATTTTTTTGTAGGAAAAATTTTTTCTTGAACGGTTTTTTTCTTTGAGCGATATTTTACAAGTTATGAATGAAAACATGATTCCCATAAGAAATTTCAAAATGATATTATAACGGTTTTTTGATTGAATAAGAAGAAAAGTACTATTTTATTATAAATTTTACTCCTCATTAATTACAGATCTTGCTCGAACTGGCCTCCACCATTAGAGATCTATTTCTTTGGTTGTAAGGTACAATTGGCAGGAAAAAGCATGTGTATGCATCTTGAACAGCGTAACAGATTTTGGAACGAAATACACTATTGTAAACACGATATTTAGCCTTTAGAGGGACTTCATTTAATGAAAGAAAGTGATTTCACACTCTAAGTACAATTTTGCTACAGAAACTCTATCTTTAAAATGGTGCTATAGGAGAGACGGGATGACAACGTTATACCGAGATACTTGTAAGTATTAATTATTTCGATTGGGGCACCATTAAATTTCCATTTTTCAACAGAGCTCAGTCTAGTCCCTTTTCTAAAAATTACCACTTTTGTCTTCTCTAAATTAACATTTAAATGCCATTGCTAACAATATTTTACAAGAATGTTAATGTTCCTCTGCAAGCAGACAGGACTATCCGACATAATCACTAAGTCGTCGGCACATAGTAGGGAGCTGATCTTCAATTTACCAACAGAAACCCTCAAGTGTAGAAGGAAGATCATCGATAAATATAAAGAAGACGAGAGGGCTCAGAAGTTAACCTTGCCTCAATCCGGAATCTATATTCAGAAACTCCGTCTCTCCCTCGCTCGGCTGAGCGTGAATTAGAATACAGATTTTTTAGGATGTTAACAAATTTAGACGAAACGCCGATGTTGAACAGTTTAAGCATTGAACCTTGCGCAGTGGCAATATCCTAACCAATGGTAGAATAGTATAATCAAATAAGATAGTACTTTAGAGGCAATGGAAAACATAACCCTACTCCTTCCCCAAAACCTTGTTAACATACCTGGAAGAAAATAATTTAATTATTAATACACAATTCGGCTACAGAGAAGGCTATAGTGCTGTTGAAGCAGTTTGTAAACTTGTAGAAGAAATAATGGAGGCCCATGAAAATAAAGAAAAATGTATAGTGAGTTTTTGTGACTTGAGTAAGGCTTTTGATATGGTTAACCACGGAATACTTTTTTCAAAATTAAAAAAATACGGAATCAGGGGTATTACCTGGAATTTCTTCCATGAATATATTACCAATAAAAGACAGTATGTGCATTACAATTGTGAAAACTCGGAAGTAGCTGAAAGTAAGCGTGGTGTCCCGAGAGGATCTGTTTGGGACCACTTTTATTTTTATTGTGCATCAATGAAGTGGGAATAATTTTTCCCAAAAGAAATATTTTGTACGCTGACGACACGACGCTCATTGCCAAAGGAACGGATTTAATAACGGTAACAGAGTGAACACAAACAAATATTTCATGTTTGAAAAAGTGGTTGGAGGAAAATAAGCTGATTCTCAATGAGAGTAAAACAAAGAATATGGCTTTCAGTATTCGTAAAGAAGGAGAACAGAATGACGCGATAGTGTCTGTAGGGATTACATTGGACAGTCAGCTATCTTGGAAAATCCACATTGATTCTCTGAGTAATAGACTATCTCAGATAGTATACTTACTAAGGAAATTAGAGATGAAGTTCCTTTGGAAGTATTGGGGATGACTTATTTTGCGTTATTCCATGCCAGAATGAGCTATGGAGTGGAGTTATGGGGATCCTCATCTGATACTGTTAAAATTTTTAAAGTGCAAAAAAGAGCGATTAAAACGATGTCGAAAAAAAAGTTACATGAAAGTGGAAGACCACTTTTTCAAAGGTACAAATTATGACTCTGCCTTCTTTGTACATATACAAGCCGGCCTTAAGGCAAAAAAGAAATAAACATGCAGTGACTAGAGGAAATCAGCACCAGTATAACATAAGAAGCAAAGAAAATATTGACTTACCTGTGACAAGGTTAAAGAAAACAGAATGGCTTCCAAATGTCGTTTCAATAAGAATTGTTAATAAAATCCCAGTGAATATAAGACAGTGGGAAATAAGAAAATTTGAGATGATTTTGAAAAAGTTTGTAATTTCCAACTGTTTTTATAGTGTAAAAGAATTCACTAGAGCATTAACGACTTGGAACTAAAGTGAAAAGTTTGATATTTGTTTGGTGGTTAGGTTCAGTGCTAATTTAGTTTACATAATACTACAGTCTTTTAAATATTTTATACATTTTTATGAAGTATTATTGTTATTGACGTGCCTTTTGTATTTGATATGTTCAGGTTGGGGGAAAAAAAAAAAAATTGACTTTACCTGGAGAATGTTTGAAATAAAAAGCCATTTATATTTGTAGTTCACATAAGTAGTTAAAAAAAATCGTTGGATCCTTTTAGAGAAAATAGCAGAAACCTGAAATAATGTTTAATATAACTTCCGGTCATCCGATTTCCTTCAAACTCGGAATTTTGACAACATATTTAATTCTAACCTATATTATTTAGATGATAAAGTTGTGTACTAATCTGAAATAGCACTTTAGAGGAAAATCTCTTCCCTAAAAGCCCATAAATGAATTTTTCCGGAGAAATGTTTCAAAATAAACATTGTGCCCTCACTCCCCAAAATTTCCCACTTCTTTGAATTTTCCCGGAAAAATTAATCAAACAAAAGTTAGTGCCTTCTCTGGTGCTGTTTTTATACCAAGATTTAAAAAAAATCATTGAAACTGTTTTTGAGAAAGTGTAAAATATCCATTTCGTTAAAGTTTACTTCGGTTGACTGATTTTGACCAAAACCCTTTTGTCAAGGTACTTTGGTAGAAGTTAAACGAGATCAAGCTTAAACTTTTCTGTGATTTTCGGTTTCTGAATTTTGGTGATGACCCACACACATACCAATTTTGGTGATCACCCACACACATACCAATTTTGGTGATCACCCACAAACATACCAATTTCTAAAATCCAATTTTTCGGATTCCAGGGGAGCTCAAAATGTGTGTTTCCATGAAGCTCGATATCGAAAATTTAACACGATCGTAACTATTATTACTAAGAGAAAATAAAAATGGGAAAATATAAATTTAGAATAAGTTTTTATACAAAATGCACTCTGCCCAGCAGGTAACAGAACATTCTTCTATCATGAAAACTTATAAGGAAATAGCAATAGGTAGAATAGTTAGAGAGATCTCTAGCGACAAATGGGCGCAATCTTTATGTATTTCTCCCTGCGCACACTATCTTTTATCATGTGTAGCCAATGTTAAGGTTAGTTAAGAACGGGAAGGTTATATATAGTTTGCTGTTCCTTTACTGTGGAGTTGGTCAGAGATGTTGTTTTGCCATGGCGGTGCTATTTCTTCTTCTCTAAAAAGGGTGAACGTACTTTGTCAGGAGAAACAGGGGTAGAGCGAGAGAGTATGAGAGGTGGAGGAACAGATAAATCCAAGGTCATCTTCTACTTCTTCCTCTTTCTTTTATATACACATTCACATTCACGTACAGCAACCAGGCTGCACAATCCTACCAACACAAAAACACCAATCATAATTGTCGTATAAATTCTCTCACCGTTTGTGTGTGTGTGTGTAAATGTATATGTATAGAGCCGCCCTCTGCAGCAAGGCAGTCAGTCCAACTAAACGATGTTCAGCTGAACTCGCTTCTGAACTAAACAAAAACAATACAACCTCGTACAAATAAATCCATTCCATTGGTACTTCTAGTCATTAAAAACAAATCTGGTGTGAAACACTCACACGACTTTCTCTGTCTATAGTTACAATTGACAAACTTCCTTCAAACTTATAATTTTTACTAAATGTTCGCTTGTCTTCAATTTGATAGCAATGGGAGAACCTAAACTTAATAAAATGACCTGCTTGGGGGAACACTAACCTCCATCTCTCTCCAAACGTCTTTAAATGAACTTTTTCGTAAAATAAAATCGTCGGTATTTTTATGGAAAAAATCGCAAAAACTTTTTAGCAAATGTTGTTTTATGGAATGGACCAAATATCTCCAAAATCGAAAGTCACAGAAAGCTCAAAATTGATATTCCATTTAGGTGCTGGTACAGGAACTGACATGAAGGTTTCACATAAAATCCATCAACCATAAATGCTAAATTATCATTTTTTCCCAGTATTTGCGATTATCTCGAAACTTTTGTTTGAAACATTTTTAGGAAAAATCCATTTATAAGATGTTTTGTGGAATCAGTACCAGTAAATTTTAATCGATATTTTAGTTTGTCTAATGTTGTGGCGCTCTCTTTAGGAAGGAAACACATTCTGTTTCTACCTGCCAAGGGTACTACTCAACACGTCTATATTTATGTAGGGATGTAACTGAATAAGAAGATTTCGAATTCAATAAAATTTGTCCATTTTATAATTATTATATTCACTGTGGTAACTGAAAGACGTGTGAGTGTTTCACACTATATTTTTTTATTTTGTTTTTCATGATTTACTCGAAATGGGTGCAACGAATTTATTTAAATTTCTTACACTACTTTTATTTAAACCATTTCTCTAGCAAAATTGTTCTAGTCCGGTACTATGAGGGCTGCTTGAATGGCCAGTGCACTAATGCTGAGGTTTGATAGTTACGGCAAACAGTATAAGTTAGTCTTCCTCCTTCACCATCTATCATCTCAAGTACAAGAATATTGTATGATTCCAACAACGTTTTACTAAATGTTTGGTAAAAATTGAAAAAAATTTGTGATAGCCAGTGAATTTTATAACAGTTTATGGTGTTTTACGATACAAAACAAATCTAGAGATGACAACATTACCTCTCTCCCACTGGTTATAGGTTTGAAGGTTATGGGGTTCAAAAAAATAAGAT
Organism: Triatoma infestans; assembly: GCA_011037195.1. Lineage (NCBI taxonomy): Eukaryota > Metazoa > Arthropoda > Insecta > Hemiptera > Reduviidae > Triatoma > Triatoma infestans. Next base: position 12,068 of record JAAEAF010005869.1, read on the forward strand.
TAACAAAGAGCATTGTAGAAGTTATACGCGCAAAAAAGAGTAAATAATCTGTTAATCTCGCTAGACGTATATCGCGCACAGTATTGTTCTATTCAAATATAATACATATTATTGTTGATAACAATAAAGAGATGGAACAATAAACTGCAATACAACATTGTTACACAAGGTCATCAAGTTAATGTCAATATGTGTTCGTTGTCTTCTGTGTCTAAGCTTTTCCCTGTCTGTCCTACCTCCGCACAGTCCGTATGTCTGTCTGAAAGTGATAAATATCCGCAGTTGTTGTTTTGTGTTTGATGGCGGGTGGAGACATTGTTTTCTGTTTTATTTTACCTTTATTCTTATGTAAATTTATTTCAAAAATTTGCTTAAGGTGTGTTTTTTTAGTATTCTTTGGTTTTTGTTATTTCTTATTGGTTACTTGTCAACATCACTGCCTACACAGTATCAGAAATATTTATAGTCAACTTTGTCTCCTTTTATTCTAAAATTAAAAAATAGAAAAACTTCAAGAAGAATGAAAAGAAAAGCAAAAAAAAAGTATTTTATTTTTTTTGAATGAATATAGAAGTAGGGGATTGTTGAATAGATGCCGAACGAGTAAGCAAAAGGAATGCAAAAAGTGGAAAAGTTGTGGCAAACCTGGTTAGGAAAAAGAGAGAGAAAGATAGAAGAGAACTTAGTTATTATTTGGTTGCTATACCTGATTAATTTTTACAAATGTGACGATCTGATTTATTCCCGGTCATATCTCCTTGCGTGTATCGGGAGGTTATATATATATATATATATAGTAGGTAAATATAAGGTATCTGCATGAATTATTTTCTGTCATACATAGTTTAAGTTTATGCACTGCATTTGGCTGTGTAACCACTCCCACTATGTACGAGTAGCGTAGCTTTCGTATTACCTAGCTAATCTACAAACGTCACTTTTATTTGAAAATAAATTCTAAGAAATAGATTTGGGGCTTCTGGGAGGAGGGGGCATTGACCACAAGCTTTCTTTTCAAACCATTCCAAACTACCATATGGTCTAAGATTATGTAATTCAGAAGCGAATTAATTTTAATTAAAAAAAAAAGTATGGTGTGAAACACTCACAGCAATTTCTCATGCTCATATTAGTACAATTATATATAAAATGACAAATTTTTATTAATTCAAATTTTACTATTTGTCTCAACATAAATATAGAGGTGGAGGGGATAAGTACCAACCTGTACTGATCTTGGCCGTTAGAGAACGTTTATATTATGGCCCAGTAGAGTGCTCTAAAGAACACTGATCCAACTACATACAAAATTTGAAATGAACGCCACAAAGTGCTCACAACTATGCAGAATAATATTTTTTTTGAAAAATGTTTCAAAGTAAAAGTAATAGGTTTCTATATCTGTGCAGTTAGCACATACCAAGTTTAAAGGAAATTGTTACACTCGTTTTCGAGAAAATTACCAAAAGCTCACAAACTTATTTTATTAAGTTGCACTTGTGGTTAACCGTCTTTTTTTTCGTATTTGGAATTCTACCAATGCTTCCAATGTGTATTAATATTATGTGGTAAATTATTATTAGGTGGTATAACCATATATTATACTGACGTAGTACTTTAGACGTAAACATAACTCTACTGGGCCCCCCGAAATCCCAAAAAATCAATTTACGATAGGTGCGAGTATTTATGTGTGTAGATAGTATACGAACTATATAGAAAATTATTGGAGCCGTTTCCAAGAAAATTACGAAAAATTGGAAAAAAAATCATTCAGTAAAGTCGCACTTCCGGTTGATGGATTTTGTCCAAAATCTTCGCGTCAGATGCGGTGGCAGTGTCTAAACTGAATACCAAGTTTGAGCTTCTTGCGACTTTTCGTTTTGAGATATTCTGCTACACACACACACCACAACACCACCACAACACCACACACACACACCACACACATATATAGCTATCTATATATATATATATATATATATATATATATATAATTAGTGAGTGACGTTATATTTTTAATCACAAGTGACATAAATAAATTCAGGTGTAACTAGCCTTACTATTTTACTAATGATATAATATCATCACCAAGTGGATATCATGATTTTTCTGACCGAAGCTAGCTGAACATCTATCTAGCTCAACATCCATTTCACAATATCAAGTAAGAGTTTAAAAGTTTGAAGAAAATTAGCATTAAGAGAAAGCCGTGTGCATGTATCACACCAGACTTTTTATTTTTACAAGGCAATTGATTTAGTGAGGTTTCCCTAAGGCAAAAATAACTTTCGGGCAATTCTAGTCTGCTATACCTAGGTTGTCTGTTTTTAATGCTTAAATTTTGGTTCTATTGCTCGTCTGAGAAAGGTTGAATGGAATTCCATCAGTTTTGTGACATGAATTTAGTGCCCAGTCTAATTAGAACCAACAGCTATACATTGCTTTCTTTTATCAATAATATAATCATTACATCGATAAAAATCGATATGCCTAAAATGTTTTAGGGGTATTTCCTTTGCAAATTTTTTCTTTCATATATATATATATATGGAGAGAGAGAGAGAGAGAGAGTGAGTGAGTGTGTCTTGTTATTTCTCTGTTCTTATAAATAGATAAAAAAACTGTCTGGCCTAAACATATAATTTTGCACACATTAACATATCCATAACCTACCAAAGCGTAACCTTTTTTTTGTGCTATATGTTCAAGGTTGTTTATAATGGCAGTTATATTTAGAAGGCTGGGTAATAGGTTACTTACTATAACAGTTCAGATTAGCATTGTTAATGTATAGTTGATAATTAAGTTTAATTAATTGTAAAGTGATTATTTGTGGAGTCATTTTTTTCAGTGCCTTCTAAATATCTAGTAAGACTTCCTGACATAATGTACGATGGCTGTTTGATGATAGTGAAGTAGAGCACTTTTGTCCCTACTCTAAAATCCATTCATTCATTCAGCCATATCTTTTTTAGAGAGCGTTCATATATAATTTCAGCCGAAATAGGGCTTCATCTAAAACAACAAAACTTGCGTATCAGTTTTCTTTTAGTGAAACCTAAAAATTAATTTGAAAAAGCAGGTAGACTAACAAACAGAATCATTGTACACGGCTGATGATGGGCAAGCGATGTTTTTGTAGGTTCAGCACCCTGTTCCATTCACATTCACCACCAGGAACCGCTACTAAATGCATCCCATTTACTCCTTTGCCAGATCGACACTATTGGAACCGCTGTTATATGTCTGGGATATTTAACTATGCGCAAGTGGCTTCTTATTTACAAGAACTATTGACGGTGGTTATTTATTGAATGTTAGGTTTTGTGCTTCTTTTTTTTTAATTTTTCCGAAAACTATTAAAACGATTTCTTTAAACTTGGAATGTGGGATCGCAGTTTATTCGAAACATCTTTTCAGAAAAATTTATATTGTGAGAGTTTCTGAACAATTTCTGACCTTATATTTTAAATGTTATTGGGGTTGGTGAATGCTATTGGTGCTATCTGGTGGACTGCAATGGAACTAGTTCTATCCCCTCCACGTTAGTGCATATATATCAATTTTAAAGAAAATTGGACACTCCTGTAATAGTATTCATTGCATGAAGAGAGAAAGTCATGTGAATGTTTCACATTTGATTTTATAATATTAGCGAGATTTTGTAGCTCTGCCTGGCTAAACTAACTTCCGGTTTCGAAGAAACATTCTTTAAACGAAAAACTTGAAATGTGAAACATCACTAGACCGATTCATTTTTATCTAAACATTTTATTCTGGTGGGAAACACTCTCACGACTTTCTCTTACCCCAGTTAGTACAATTATATATAGTAGGGCAAGGTGGCAAGTTCTCGGCTTAGCCATATAATGCACAGCTACAAATGAAATTACTGTTTTGTTATGTTGGCACATTTGTTGAAAAAATAAATACCAAATGTGAATTTGATCAGACAAATAGTTGGTTTTATACGGCTGTTTAACGAAAGCCTTTTGGATGTTTTTGACAAAATGAATAAACGTTCTGTCATAAAATTCTTCATTTTGGATGGTTTATCGCCAACAGAAATTCATCCAAAGTGATAAAAATGTATAAGCAGTGTGCCCCTTCGTTATCAACTGTAAAAAAAAATGGCAGCTGAGTTTAAACGTGGTCGGTCGTTCATCGATTGAAGATGATCCACGTGAAGGACGGCCAAAAACTACAACTACCGAAGAAAATATCGAGAAGACACACAATATGATTCTAAATGATCAATGATTAAAGTTATATGAGATAGCTAAGGCTGTAGGCATCTCAGAAGAAAGGGTTCGGCACATTTTACACGAAGAACTCAGTATGAGAAAGTTTTGTGCAAGATCGGTGACGCATTGTTAAATGCTGATTACAAACAAAGAGGAATCAAATTTCTCAGCAATCCTTGTGCCAATTTAAGAAGAATACAACCGATTTTCTGCGCCGATTCGTTAAGATGGATGAAACATGGATTCATCACTTTACAACTGAGTCAAAACAACAGTCCAAGCATTGGGTAGAAGCTGGTTGCTCTGCATTAAGAAAGCAATGACAATTGGATTGGCTGGAAGGTTATGACTAGTGTTTTTTGGGATTCCAAAGAGATTCTTTTAATTGACTATCTGCCAAAGAATCAAACAATTAATGGGGTATACTACGCAAATCGTCTTGACCAGGTAAATGAAAAAATTAGGGAGAAAAGGCCTGGTTTGCAAAGGAAAAATTCCTCTTTCACAAGGACAATGCACCCGCCCACAAATGGCAATGGGAAAATTGAGGGATTTGAAGTATGAATTGTTGGAACTTCCTCCCTATTTGCCAGATTTGACTCCCTCTGATTTTCATCTGCTTCCAAACCTTAAGAAATTTGTGGCTGGAAAACGTTTTGGGTTAAATGAAGAGATAAAAGCAGCGGTAAGTGGATATTTTGAAGACCTTCCTGAATCGCACTTCAGGGACGGAAACGTTATTGGATAAACCTTGGACAAAGTGTATTGAACTAAAGGGAGACTACGTTGAGAAATAAATGCATTTTTAAAATAAAAAAACTCATTTTCACTACTAGGGCGAGAACTTTTCACCTTGCCCACGTAAAATGACAAATTTTGTTTAAACTCAAATTTAACAAATTTAGCTGCCCCTGATACCCAAGGGGTCTCATCCCTGGTAGAAAATACATTGAACCAACTGCATGCTACATGCGAAATTTAGCGCCACAAACTATTCCTCCCAACCATTCAAAATAATTTTTTTTTTTTTGGAAAAAATGTTTCAAATAAAAGTGATGACGTTTCTATCTCAGCAGCAACCATTCCAAGTTTAAAGAAAATCATTGTAACCGTTTTCGAGAAAATTCCAAAAACTCAAAAACCTATTGCACTTCTGGTAAACCGATTTTCTTCAAATTTGGAATTCTATCACAATGCTTCTAATGTATATTGATGTTATGTAGGTGGTAAAACCATATATTATACAGAAGTGGCACTTTAGTGGAAATCATAACGCTACTGTTCCCCCAGAAACCCTAAGCAATAAATTTTCCTGCAAAAATGTTTCAAATAAAAGTCGAAAGTGACAGGAGCAGATAGGTTAAAAGAAAGTGTTGGATATTGTTAATTTCCCTTGAGTTGCATTAAATTATATATTGTTCAGACAGGAAAAAATTTATGCAAGTGCCCATCGTAAGTTATAATTGTAATATTTTAATTGTTTTATATATTTCCCTGGATTGATCAGTATGCTGTGTTTGTACAATCTCGATATATTTGAGCAGCCACACTATTGACAATAAGTTGTTTTCTCTTCTCTATTGCAGTAAGAGAAAATTGTGTGATTGTTTCACGAGAGATTGTTTTTCTTCCTTCTTTCTTTCTTTGTAACAAATATTTCAAATTTAATGTTAATTGCTTAAAAATAGAACAAAATTAATTTAAATTCATTTGGCTATTCTTACCTACCGGACTAGTTTAGAAAAATGTTTGATATCACATACTTTTATGGCTTAATATGGCCGTGGTACAGCAGTGTTATCAAACCATAAAAGAGCTTTAGATATCACTCTCTTTGACAAGTTTCTTCTTCAGCGGGCTATGTACTAAAAAATTTCGTTATCTAATGGGCGGTGGCAGGAAGGGGGGAGTTTCTTGTCAACATTTCTCATATCAGAAATGTTTATATAATATTTAAATGATTAAGCATGTTTGTATAAACAAATATTACATTATGAACATAATAATAAAAAAAATATGCTTAGATTAGTGTTAGAAAAAGCCAAATAGTAAAATACACCGATAGACATTATCAAGTAAACAGTGGCGCCATCACTTTATCTAGCCGGCAGATCTTACTTAGCTTGTCGCCATGGTTACCGCTGTTCCATTGTTCCTTGTTTATGTTGAAATAATCTCTTGTCAAAGTCTCTCTAAGGAATTGCAAAATCATGGTATTTTTTATTTGGTCTTTGAATAGTTTATGTTAATAACAATAAAAATAAAAGTAATAGAAAAAGTTTAATCCGTTTTATAAAAGAAAATATTAATATTACTATTGCATGTTTTTAGGATGTATAATATTAAAATACCATTTCTGTAATGTTCATATGTAGTACGTCTTTTTTATTTATTTATTATTATTCAGTATTTAGTGTATGAGTCATTTGATAGAGGTCAGCAGAGGTCAGAACAAACCTTGACTCAGCTGATTAGGTGTTGTGCCATATTAGTTCTGTTTATTACTTATTTAGTTTTTATTTAATATTCAAAAATTTTAATTTACTTAATGGCCTGATATGGTTTTAATTATACTTGATTGTTTTTCTTTTACGAGGGAGGGGAGTGAGCTATTTAAAATAAATCATAAAATGAAAAATCTGTTACTCCAGTTTTCAAAATTGTAATTGACAAACTTTATAGTTAGTAAACAAAATGTAATGAAATTCGTCGGTATTTTTATGGAGAAAATCACAAAAACTGAAAATCTTCAGTAAACATGCACTTCTGGTTTTCTAATTTTCTTGAAACTCGAAATTTGTACAACATATGTATTAAATTCTAATTAATATTATTTAGATGATAGAAGTGTGTAATAAACTGAACTAGCACTTTAGAGGAAACCGTAACCAACCCTTTCCCCTAAAAGTAACCTTAAATCAATTTTCCCGAAGAAATGTTTCAAATAAAAGTTGTAGCTGTTTGTATGTCTAGTTGATACACCCAGTTTAAAGAAAATCGTTGGAGCCATTTTTGAGAAAATCGCAAAAAAGTAAAAATACCATTTGTAAAGTGGTACTTCCGGTTAAGGAATTTTGACCGACAACATACTGTCGGATTCCATGGTGATACCTAAACGGAATACCAAGTTTGAACTTCCTACACTTTTTAGTTTATGAGCTATGCTGTTCACAAACATACATAGTATACACAAACACACACATGAACAGACCATTCTCTAAAAACCACTTTTGTGGACTCAGTAGACCTCAAAACGGATATTTCCGGTGAAAACTCGATATCGAAAATTTGACACGATTACAGTACTTCCTGTTACTAGGAGTGAGAGAAAGTAAAAAACAAAATATTGCACAAAATTAAAAGAAACTATTACGTTTTCTTAAGGCTATAAAAGGGGGGTGTCACATTTTTGATTATGAATTTTCATCCGGAAATATGTGTTTTGTAATGCTGTGAGTGCCTCAGAGTGAGTCTTTGTAATGCTGTGAGTACCTAAGAGTGAGTCTTTGTAATGCTCTGAGTGCCTCAGATTTTCTTTTTCCCTCATGATTTTCTCGCAGATAGCGCTTGGGAATACTGTTTGGGGTGTATTATAGAGGGAGAGCTATTAAAGCCGAATCTGCGGCCACTTAAAAGAGCTATTGTGGATCCTGGTAGGTGTTTAGTGTTTGTTCAGAGTATGTAGTATGTAGTCGTCTGTCAGAGTGTACAATGTGGGGATGTGTGTGTGTGTGTGTGTGTGTGTGTTTGGGAAGGGGGTGTAGTGGTGAACTAGAGATCTGTAAGGAGTCTGTGTGAATATCTCTGAACGAATATTTCAGAGAATCAAAAAACAAGCTCAAACTTATATTTCGAGTAAAGTTTTCACTATCGTTTCCGAAACAAAGGTATCTTGGGGTTTATTAAAAGTTTTTTGCTCTGTTTTACGCGATTTCCTTGAAAATGATTGCAATGATTTTTTTTATTCAAATTTCGTATGTACTATGGGCACACAAATATTGTACCGATGTACTATGGGCACACAAATATTGTACCGATGTACCATGGGCATACAAATATTGTACCGATGTACTATGGGCGCACAAATATTGTACCGATGTACTATGGGCACACAAATATTGTACCGATCTCTTTTATTTGAAACATTTTTCTGGGAATATTTTTTTCCCCCAGGATACAAGTGGAGCGTTCAGCTCGGGTTGCTCCTTGAAGTTCTACTTCAAAATACTGTACGGTTCTGGGTACTTTATACACCAGAGAACATGAAGTATGTTTTTTTTTAAAAAAAAAAACGAACACAAAGTTTCAAGAAAATCAGATACCATGAAGAGAATAAGTTAAGAAAAAGTTTTTCACTTTTTCAGATTTTTCTAGAAAACGTTTTTCTAAAAAATATTCTTAAAACTCATGTGTATTGTAGACGTTATTTTATTTGAAACATTAGTTCCATTTGAAATATTTTTCCAGAAAAGCCGTTTTAGAGGTTACAAAGGGGAGGGACAGTAGGTTATCATCTGTTTAATCATCAGCGCAAATGGGTGAGGTTCTGCTGAAGTGCTGGACAGTATCTGAGATTATCTGAGCATGACTCTTTTGTTTATAGATTCCGTTAAATGACTTATTTCAGTGACAGTCGATACAGTATATGACAGTAAATTAAAAAGTGGAAATATGTTTCTCTTTAAAATCCGAATACCGGTAAGAAGAATCCAACCATACTGTGGGGAGAAAAAGTACCCCACTTAAATTCTAAAAAAAATGTTCACTTGATTAAATATTACAACGTTTAAAACAGATTTAGTTAGCCGTGTATTATTTAACGAATGAACGTTATTTTCACTTCATTAAAAATACAGAACACAAAAAGTACCGTTTTCTGCCTCGTTTGTTAGATGATTTTAATCTCCATTTTACTAAGAAAATACATGGTGCACTTCATGCTAGGAAGGGACTGTATGTTTGTTTACTGTCTTAATATTTGTTTTATTTAATGACTACTTAAGGTAGACATGTGTGTCTCTGTGTATGCTATGCATGCGCCTTACGACCTAGCCCAATGTTTTAATTGTGCCTTTACAGAGGAGGTCATGACCTCTGCTTCCTTAATGATCCAGCCAGCTTACTAATTCTAGTTAGTTTGATTCTTTCGTCTCGAAGGCTAATCATCAAAGGTGCAAAAAAACATCTGGTGTTCTATAAAGATGTCTTGTAAACTCCTATTTATTCGCAGTTTCTCTCTGTACTTATTCTGATGAAAGGAATAGTTGATATGTGGAGCCAAAGTAGATTTGTGTTTAGAAAAAAGATCGAAAAGTATCTGCTAGCTTTGATCCAATGCCCGAGCGGAGTCATCATACAATTTATAAGAATTTTTCGAAAAGTAATTTCCTCTTTTTCTCTTCTTTGTCACTGCCTCGGCCTGCTAACTGCCTCGGCCGCTAACTGCCTCGGCCTGCTAACTGCCTCGGCCGCTAACTGCCTCGGCCTGCTAGTTACCTCGGCCTGCTAACTGCCTTGGCCTGCTAACTGCCTCGGCCTGCTAACTGCCTCGGCCTGCTAATTGCCTCGGCCTGCTAACTGCCTCGGCCTGCTAACTGCCTTGGCCTGCTAACTACCTCGGTCTGCTAACTGCCTCGGCCTGCTAACTGCCTTCGCCTGCTAACTGCCTCTGCCTGCTTACTGCTTCGGCCTGCTAACTGCCTCGGCCTGCTAACTGCCTCAGCCTGCTAACTCCTCGGCCTGCTTCTTCCATGAAATTTTTCCACGTCGTCGATCTTCAGCTTTACTCTTCCAATACGGTGCACTTTTCCCGCATCGACTTGGCCGAGCCAAACTTTTGGATCTTTCAACCCTTCATATATCCGTTGAGGATGTGTTGCTGAATTCCAATATTCTCCTCTGATCCCAATTTCCCTGTATATCCTGCCCACCTTAGTATGCTTGCTTGTTGACTTGAAATTTTTTACTAAAAAAGGAGCTTCCTAATAAAGGAAGATAGATCTAAGTTATACCTTATTCTTCACATATTTCCACATGCCTTATTCTCCGCACATAAAATACACAAATGCGGGTGTGATGATTCTCCACATCAGCGCCGACTATATGTTGCCGACACTGTCACTCTTGACTTTGCAAATAACCGCTTGTCAATACAATGTACCATGCTCCCACCAAATAGTGAATTTTTATGTGCCTAAGGATATCGACTTCGGAACTTAAATCAATCTATACTCAGTCTGCAAATGTCAGCATGAAGTATTTAAACAAGAAACAAACATCCAAAGAAATCTTCACTCAACTCTCTATCAAGAAGCCCTTTTTAATTTGCCGGAGAGTTCTCTTCTATCAGCTAGCTAACCAGCTAAACGATCGTTAGAATATGTAAGAGTTCTAACTAGCTACACAACGCTTGCTTCATCGCTCTTTGCTTGGCTACTGTTCTAAACTCTTCTCTTTATTCTTTCTTTTTATTAAATTAATGCAAACATATCTGAGAGTACAAATGCAGTGGTTTGTTATAGCATTTACAGCAACTTCTGCATTATCATCATTTTCTACCATCGTACTTCACTGGCCCATAAATTTTCGCAAATATACCTATTTCGAAAACGTTGCTCGCTTGCTATTTCAGACCCAATTTTCAGTTTAGCAGACCGAGGGTCAATCAACTGGAACAGCCTCTGAAGTAGAAGTTAAACGGAACCTTGGTGGTCTGATAGTGGTCTAAGTGGCTTCGCCAATGAGATTTCATTTGCGCAGTGCATCGAGAGTCCAGAAAGTCCATAGAGTCTTTATTTACCATTACAGAAGCTTTCTAATGGAAGCAAGATAAGAGTTGGGCTGTTGTAGATTCCCACTAGCTGAGTGAAACTCCAGAGCAGTCAGTCCATTCGTGACTCATTCTAAAAATATTTTCTTCTTCTCATTTAGGAGTTATATAGGTCATTAGGCGTTCTAGATGTCCCTGACAATCCGCGTTTCGATTTACATGTGTTTACTCTGCAGTTAAAAAAATTCCTCGTGGACATTATTTTTAATTTTTCCCTCACTACTGCAAGAGGAAATATTGCGATCAAGTCAATATCTTGATATTGAATTTCCACTGGAAATACTTGTTTTGAGACCCTCCGAATGGGAAAGAAATATGTTTTGCGAATAATCTATATCTAAGTATGCTCAAACTTTATATTCTCATGAAGTAAATCAAATCTAACACAAGTTTGAAAATGACTACTTGATTTTCATCAAACTTCATGCACAGTATACAAATAGGCTTATCACTACTTTAATATTTCTTCAAAAAAATTCGTTTGGAATATTCAGGAAGAGCTTGCATCAAGCTTCCCGTACAATGTGTCATTTCCCTATAATAATCTGTTCAGTGTACTTTTGTCTTAAAACTAACTTGTTAAAGTACGGGGCCCCCATCATTAACTCACTAAAAGAATAAAGAAAAATGCCAATTTATAAGAAAATATACAAAGAAAAAGTCTAATGAGTGTTCACATTACATTTTTGCTTTCTCTTTTACTTACCCTTTGTAAGAGGAGGTTCCCTGAATACGAAAAAATGTTTTTACAAATGGTCTGCAATGTGAGTGTGTGTGTATGTACAAAATATTTCAAAAACGAAAAATGGCAAGAAAGTGAAACTGACATTACGTCTAGGTATTACCTATCGCATTTGACACCAACCTATCGGGCAGCGACTTTACTGAATTTTTTTTTTTCACTTGCTCGTGATTTTCTCGAAAAAAGTTCCAACGATTTTCTTTACACTTGGTGTACTGTTTACTCACACATGTAAATGACTGTCACTTTTATTGATTTTCCCAGGGACATTGGCTTTTTGGTGTATTTTGTAGAAACAGTAGCGTTATGCTTTCCACTAAAGTATCACTTCAGTATAATTATATGGTTTTACCATCTATATAATATTAATACACATTAGAAGCATTGATAGAATTCCGAATTTGAAAAAAATCTGTTTACCGGAAGTGAAGAGAGGTTTATGCATTTTTTTGGAATTATCGCAAATGATTGCAGTAATTTCCTTTTAACTTGGTAAGCTAACTGTACAGATATAGACCTATGCTTTTATTTCAAACATGAAAAAAAAATTGATTTTTTGTTAGTTTTGTGGAATTTGTGGCGTTAAATTTCAAATGTATGAGGTTTGTTCTACGTTATTGGCGCGCTCTTCACTTCCGTACCTGCTTGGTACTTGAGCCCCCACCATCTCTATGTAAGAACAAATGAGTAGAATTTGAAGTTTAAAGAAACTTTATCATTTTATATAGGCACCAGTATATTATATAGGCACAGTATGTATATATATGTATATATAGGCACAGTGTATAGCCACAGATGTATTTACAGAAAGCCGTGTGAGTGGCAGACACTAGATTTTTTTAAATTACGAGTTATTACTAAAATAGTCTGAAGGTCTTATTGTTCATTTATGTAATTTATCTTTTATAAGATGCTGACATAATTAATACTGTCCATGACTGGTGAAAAATTGGGTAACTGTAATCGATTTTTATAATCGTATTTAAATAATTGATTCTTCATTGATTGCTTGCATATTTAATCAATTAACAGCCATTGCTGGCCTGAGGTTCTTGAACAGTATATTTGTGTAGAGGAAAGCATGATCTACTTATTCTTGGTTCAATACTTGGCGCAGACTAATGCTACCTTCTGCCCATGACAGCTGATCGGTAGTAAGACATAAGACCTCAAAGATTAAAGAACGTTGTTATTTTTAAATATAGAAGAAGCCTACGTCTACAATGGGCCAAACTTTGTCATCCGCCATTATGTCTCCCGTAGCAGGTACTATCCTAAGCAGGCTAAAAATGATTATTTATGGCCATTTTTTTTTTTTAGTCAGGTAGTATAATACTTTTAAATGCAGCAATTAGTTACGCCTAATTAGGTAATTATCCTGGCGAGCGTGCATTATTTATGTTTAGTGTGTGCATTAGTCTGGCATTCCATACAGTTCACTGATCTTTCAAATTGTTACAGATAAGGTGCTATGGCTTTTAAACTGAATGGAAACTTATCGATATAATTAGTCGATTGAATTTACGTCTCTATAAATTTTGTATACGCTAAATTGTATACTGGAATATAATGCTAAAGTTTCACAAAAAAACGTTGAAAAAGACGCAAGCTAAGTGCTACGAAATACAAGCTTCAAGTGATTGAGCTCAGGTCTTTTCTTTTTACTTTCAGTTACTGCTGAAAGAGAAAGTGTTGCAATAATGTCACTGTATCTAATTTCCAGTTTATGCCGGAAATACATGTCTTAATACGTTCTCTTCGTGCGTGTTGTTGGAAAAAGATGTGGCGTTTGGACATTGAGAATGCAATAAAGGAAAATAGTGCGAGTGTTTCATACCAGATTTTATTTTGCAGTTCCTCTTACTTTCGTAAAAAAATAGGATCGTATCAAAACTTTGCACTTGATTTTTTTTACCAGATATTTTGCATTGTGAGGGAGGGCTCCTCCTGATACGATGGCTTTTAGTGAATTATATCTTTCATGTCTTTGTGAACAAAAAATATATATTTTTTTTTTTAATCGCAAAACATATCAGCATCATTAGAAGATTCCGGTTAAAAAATCCGTTAATGGGAAGTGCGATTTTTCTTTAAACTCCGTACACTATTTAAAATCAAAGTACGACTTTTCGGTGTCGGTTCAGTTTTCTCGATTTTCTAAACCACTGTCAAGATTTCCTTCAATTTGCTTGTACTCACACATATTAAAAACAATAAAACACTCACTTTCATTTGAAAAATTATTCAGAAAAACCTGTTGTGAAACACTCACACAACTTTCTCTTACTCCTCTCAATAAAAGTAAACATTATAAAATGACAATTTTCTTCAAACTTCAGATTTTCTTCAGATATACAGGGGGTGGGGGGCAGAAGTGCCAACCCTACCAACCCAGGCAGATAGAGAATGATTACATTGTAAAGGGCGCCAATAATATTGAACAAACACGTTTGAATTTTAACGCCTCAGATACTTCATTCCCCGCGTAAAACCAATTTTTTTAGTAAAATGTTTAAAATAAAAGCGATAAGTTCCTATATCTGTGCAGCAAGCTCCAAGTTTAAAGGAAATCGCTATAACCTTTTTTTAGAAAATCCAAATAACTCCAGAACCTGGTCTGTAAAATCGGACTTCCGGTTAACCGATTTTCTTTAAATTTGGAATTCTGTCAATACTTCTAATGTGTATTAATATTATGTAGATGGTAAACAACATATGTTATATTGAAGTGTCTACTTTAGAGGTAAGCATAACGCTATTGTTCCCACCTCCCAGGACAGTTGGAGGGACAAGTGCCTAAAAATCAGTTATCCCAGGAAAATGTTTCAAATCAAATTTATAGGTATTTATGGATGTGGATAGTTAAGAAGAAGTTTAAAGAAAATCTATGGGGAGGGGCGATACTCGGAAAAAATAACATTCAGCAATGTTGCACTTCCGGTTGATGGATTTTGCCAGAAACCGTCGTGGCAGATGCGGTGGTAGTACGTAAACGGAATACCAAGTTTGAGAGCTTCCTATGATTTTTCGTTTTTGAGATATTTTGTTCTCTCTCTCTCTCTCACTCTCTCTCTCTCTTTTACAATTCAAAAGATGTATTTCCGGTGAAAACTCAATTTCGAAAATGTTGACACTATCGCAATGCAACTTCCTCTTGCTAGCACTAAGAGAAAGTAAAAAGGGCTACAACGCTGTTTCTTTAAACTTTATACAACCTAAACTTATGTCTCTAGGAAAATTGTTTCTAGGGCGTACTGACAGGGGGAGGGAAGTTGAGATATTCTAGGCTTCACAGTATAATAGTATTTCTGTATCTGTTTCGCCACCTCGTGGGATTTAAGGGAACTAAATATTTATTATTAATTCCGACTTTTAAGAAAATTCACCATTCAGTACTGTACGAATTGCAATAATAATAGAAAGCCGTGTCAGTTTTTATGGAAATTTCGAAAGTGCAAGCGGGCGCCCATGAAGGACTTGGTACGCCCGTGCGGTCATTTTGTTGCGACATCACCTGTTCGTTTCAAATATAAATCAGTTTTATGAAGCAGGAGGCAATGGTTCAGGGCCAAGGTAGGAGGAATGCTGGGGGGGGGCTACAATTTAAAACTATTTATATACTTTCACTATTATGACGAATGGAAGGTCTTTTTAAAATACATATTTTTTTTTATAATAAATAGCTGGACAAGAATTGTAAATAAATGTCCTTAAGGAAAAAATATAAACCTCGTTAGGCCTGCAGCGAGGTGTTCTTCATGTCACATTAGTTGTGTAATAGTAGTGGTATATCGATCATCACTTATGTAAATTATCTCGCGCCCGTCTGGCTTTCCCCTAATCATCACTTTACTTGTATTCTTCTATTGCTTATGATAACTCCTGGGGTTTTTGGCCAATTAATTAGAAGTACCAGTTCCTATTAACATTGGGTGGCAGAGGCACTCCAAGATCTTCTTAGAGGGCCCTTTAAGACTCGCCGCACAATCTATCTCCTTGGCAAAACAAAAGTAGAGGCTAAAGAGAATCACTGACCTAGATGCAATGCATTGCCTTTTAAGGAAGCATTTACATAGTGTGAGTCTCACTGCGGATCCACACTGTAGGTAACACTGTTTCACCTTCCTGGAGAGTGGAAGCACTATGCTCGCTTTGTGATTCCAAAAATTTGGCGCCTTTAACTTGATGCCGAATCCGGGATCGGAAATTTCTCTCGCCTCAGCCCTGACGTTTCTTAATGAGTCAGGGCTGATGTAGCGGGCATACTAGACCCTTCGGTGGCCTTGCTGCTGAACTTCCTTGGGGAGGCCCTAGTTCTAGATCAGATTAGTTCCTAATAGTTACCGTGCGGGAACAATTTCATACCACAATTCCACAATGTGATACAGCTCACAATTATATTTCCAATTCATCAGTTTTCTTCAAAGTGGAAAAAACAATGTCGTAAATTTCACTGAAATGGCACTTTAGAGGAAAACTTAATACCATCCCTCCCCCAAAAGCGTCCTTAAATGAATTTTCCCGGAGATATGTTTCAAATAAAAGTAGCTCTTAAAATAAATGTAGTTTATTTACCAAGTTTACTGAAAATCGTTGCTGTCATTTTCTCTAAAAGCCCCCCCCCCCCAAAACTGAAAACTCTATTTAGTAAAGTGGTAGTTCCCGTTGAGGAATTTTGACAGATCTGCCCATGGTGATACCAAAATGGAATATTAAGTTTGAACTTTCTGAGATTTTTCGTTTTTGATATTTTGTTCTCTCACACACACACACACACACACACACACACACAGTTGTCTAAAAAACACTTTTTCTGACACAGGAGACCTCATAAAGAGGATTTCCGGTGAAACTCGTTATTAAAAATTTGACAAGATCGCATTACTTGAATTGTTTAATAAGTATTTATAGCAAAGTAAGAGTTTATGTCTCGTGTATAAATACTAATAATAATAAATGAAATGTAAAGAAAGCGTGAAATTTCCCGTAAGAAGTTCGGTTGGTCGTATGTAAATTAAGCTTACATTCGTATGTAAAATTAAGTGTTGAATTAGACCACCTGAGAATTATTTTTTGGGGGGAGAAAAGTATGCGGAAATAGCTATCCCAAGCAGTACCAACTGAAAAGTAATAGAAAAGTTATATCACCAGTGTTGTTCACAAGAGCAAGAGAGAGAGAAACACTTTAATGCAAACATTTGCAATACAAAGGGTGCTGCCCAAATAGATCGGGTTGCTAGACACACAGCGTACCAATCAGTCAATCAAGATATACAGATAAAGTGGAAAAAGAGAGAAAATAAAATAAACAGCTGTTCTCACATTCCCATTGAATTTATATAATCAAGTCACCAGTGTCTGAATAGTCATTGATACAATCATCGAACATTACAGACAAAACAGGATTTCCTCTACGCTTGGTTCAATTTTGATGACATAGAAACCATATCAGTTGACTTTTAGCCTTTAGACCATCTTGACTAATGTTGCCATAGTGATGAATCAATTGTCACTCAAAGTGTGAATGGGCTGGTGAAATTCATGCTTATGTGTGTGTGTGTGTGTGTGTGTGTGTGTAAAATTGTTTTCTTTGCTAATGATGAAATGATGTGGATAATATTTAGTCAAAATGACATCAGCTAATAGGTTCACGTCATTGCTGGATATAGGATATAACACACAGCTTGAGTGACGTACTTCCGTTTTTCCGCGAATCCGTTTTTAACAGCTCTCCAATTTATTTTAATGTATAATTCTCATACAATTCGCGCCCACTGAGCACAGGTTTGGTCGAAAAAATAGTAGAAAGGGATTAAGATGGTAGGAAAATACTGTAATACAGTCATAATCTGGGTCTGTATTCAATACACACACCCTGAGGCTCCGTATACACAAATTGAAGGAACTTAGAAATTTGACAGTCGCACTAGTGTACTGCATGTTTGAATTTATTCAAACTTGGCTCAAATATCCCACATTAGACTTACATAATAAAGGTGGCTTAGGGATTATACTTTGTTTATCTCGTAGCGCCCTTCTGTTTCAACCACTCAGCAAAGCGTTTAAAGGCAATTAAAATTTATGCAAATTGAAAGGTCTACCCAGAATAATACCTCTATGGAACAGTTTTCGAGAAAATTGAATAAACAACTGAAAAACCTGTATAGGCGCATTTCCGATTAGCCGATATTCTTAATTTTAATTTAACTTAATATTATATACGTAGTAGAAGGGGCGGGTCTTGGCGTAGTGGTTATGAGCATGGACTTGTAAGTGGGAGGACCCCAGTTCGAGTCCCCCGTATAACTGCTAAATTTTATATTGGTATGAAAAATGTTAACAGTAAAGTAGGTGCTTCCGCCCCCGTCCACGACACCTAATTTGGTAGTTGGACGTTAAGCCCGCCTGAAAACATAGGCATTACTTTTTATACGTAGTAGAACCGCACGCTTTAACTGAGGTGAACTTTTGAAGAAAACGATTTCTTCACAACCCGCTGGGAAAAAGTTTTCATAGTATGAAAGATAGTACGTACAGCTCGACAACATAGCTGTGACACTTAAACGACTGTTAAGCTCCGCCCATTAACGGTTTCGGAACCTGCGGTCCTAATGGTCGCTGGGGTAGCCCCCATTGACCTCATGGCCCAAGAGAGGAGAGAGTCCCAGGAACTGAGGGAGAAGTTTGTGGAGGCGATGACCAGAAGCAACACAATGAGGGCATGGCAGAGCGCTGGGCGGCTGAAAATCGTGGAAGGTGGACGGCGAAGCTCATCGTAAGCGTGATGGTGTATATAGGCAGGAGCATGGCTTGGTCGACTACTTCCTCACACAGCTCTACGGGACACGAGTGTTTCACCGCATATCTATACAGGGAAGGGAAAGTGAGACATCCGTCCAATATATGGAGATTCCACCAATATATGGAGGTTCTGAAGGCTAGAAGGTCATACTTCCTCAAAAAATTTGAGGCTAGTAAACATGTAGTAAAAATTGTAAGTTTGCCTATTTAACTGTGTAAGAGAAAGTCGTGTAAGTGTTCCACGCCAGTTTTTTTTTTTCATAGCACTCAGGAGAGCTCATAGCACTCAGGAGAGCTCATAGCACTCAGGAGACCTCACCACATGTATTTTCCGTGAAAACTCAACTTTCCACTGTTAGTAAAAATTTGATTCCTCCACTGTTGTATGAGAAATGGAAAAGTGTGGTTGGGTGCCGCAACGTAGCAAACCCTAACTATACTACCCCCACTCCCACTACATACATATAAAAATATTCGCGTTAAGAAAGAGATAAAATATAAATTCGATTTATTATTGATAAAAATCAATGAACTACGACAACACTTATGAAGTTCATTATATACAGAACACCTTTCTGTATAATAATTGTAAACAACACGTGGAAATCTTTATTATTATTATAATTATTTCACATTAACATTATTTAATTACCACATAAATATAGTATTCTCGTGTGATAAATTTTATTTCTCTTCCACAATTGTATTTCATTTTATTACTCCATATAATTACTTCTCTTTTTTTTAATATATCAAAATTTATTACTTTAAGAAATTAACAACATTTTATTATTATTTTTTTTTATGACTATTGTAATAAGATAATAACTTTTTTTAAATGCTTTTATTAAATTTATTATGTTAGATAGGCTTCCTGAATTATTAAAGCTGCAAAAAGTCAAGGAAGTGAAGTTTCTACCTTTATGTAAAGGGGGGGTGGGGACAAAAATCTGGTGCGAAACACTCACACGACTTTCTCTTACTGCAATTCATAAGTCGAAATTGACAATTTTAATTCACACTTATACTTTTTACTAAATGTTTCGCCGTGTTCAATGTAATATCAAACGGAGAATCCATATAACCGTATCTGCCCCTATTCTGTAACCGTATCTCCTCCTATTCTGTAACCGTATCTGCCCGTATTCTGTAACCGTATCTGCCCGTATTCTGTAACCGTATCTGCCCCTATTCTGTAACCGTATCTGCCCCTATTCTGTAACGTATCTGCCCCTATTCTGTAACCGTATCTTCTCCGATTCTGTAACTGTATCTCCCCCTATTCTGTAACCGTATCT